>CM057761.1:18613064-18684800 GCA_030064425.1 Trapa bicornis
AGAAACGCTAAGAACCCTTAGATAAGAAAGCCTAAGAAACATGAAGAAACCCTAAAAAAATCCTATGAGAACCTAAGAAATGCTAAAAACACTAAAAAGTGTTAAGAAACCCTATAAAATGCTAATAAATGCTAAGAAATAACAAGAATCCCTAAGAAACGCTAAGAAGACCTAAGAAACCGTAAGAAACACAAAAAAACCCTAAAAAAAGTAAAATCCCCTTAAAAACCATAAGAAACCCTAAAATTATCTAAGAAATGCTAAAAAAATGCTATGAACCCTAATAAACCCTAAGAAACACAATGAAACGCTAAGAAATCGTAAGAAACACTAAGAAACGTTAAGAAACTCTAAGAAATGTTAAGAAACCCTAAGAAACGATAGGAAATTCTATAAAACCCTAAGAAACACTAAGAACCCTTAAGGAACCCTAAGAAATGCTAGGAAACTCTAAGAAACCCTATAAAACCCAAAGAAACGCTAAGAAACACTTTACAACCCAAAGAAATACTAAGAAACACTAAGAAATGCTAAGAAACTATAAGAAACACTAAGTAACGCTAAGAAACCCTAAAAATTACTAAGAAAACCCAAGAAGTGCTAAAAAAATTCTTCGAATCGCTAAGAAACACTAATAAACCGTTATAAATAGTAAGAAACGCTAGGAAACACTAGTGAATGCTAAGAAACCCTAAGAAAATCCTAAGAAACCCTAGGAAATGCTAAGAACCCGTAAGAAAACCTAAGAAACCCAAAGAAACACTTAAAAGCCCTAAGAAACACTTAGAAGCCCAAAAAACCCTATGAAACCCAAAAAATGCTAAAAAAAAACACTAAAATGTGCTAAGAAACCCTACTAGATGCTAAGAAATGCTAAGAAACCCTAAGAATTCCTAAGAAATGCTAAAAAGAAGCAAGAAGACATAATAAACCCTAAGAAATGCAAAGAAACCCTAAAAACCTAAAACTCGTTAAAAACCCTAAAAACTCTAAGAAATGCTAAGAAACACTAAGAAACCCTAAGAAATGCTAAGCAACACTAAGAAACACTAAGAAATGCTAAGAAGCGATAAGAAACCCTATAAAATCCCATAAAATCGTAAGAAATTCCAAGAAATGCTAAGAAACTATAAGAAATGCTAAGTAACCCTAAGAAATCCTAAAAAACATTAAAAACCCAAGAAACGCTAAAACAATGTTAGGAATCGCTAAGAAATACTAAAAAAACCCTATGAAACGCTAAGAAATGCTAATAAACACTAAGAAACGGAATGAAACTCTTAGAAACTCTTTAAAACCCTAAGAAACGCTAAGAAACCTTAAGAAACCCTATAAAACACTAAGAAATGCTAATAAATGCTAAAAAATGCTAAAAACCACTAAGAAACGCTAAGAAACCCTAAGAAACGCTAAGAAAACATAAGAAAAACTAAGAAACGCTAAGAAACCCAAATAAACTCTAAGAAACACCAAGAAATGCTAAAAAAATGCTATGAATCGCTAAGAAACCCATTAAAACACTAAAAAACGCTAATAAACCCTAAGAAATGGTAAGAAACCCTAAGAAATCTTATAAAACCCTAGAAATGCTAAGAAAACCTAAGAAATCTTACAAAACCCTAAGAAATGCTAAGAACCCTTAAGGAAGCCTAAGAAACACTAAGAAACTCTAAGAAACCCTATAAAACCCTAAAAAACACTAAGAAACCCTATAAAACCCTAAGAAATGTTGAGACCCTAAAAAGTACAAAGAAAATAAAAGAAACACCAAGTAACTCTTAGAAACCCTAAAAAATACTAAGAAACCCCAAGAAATGCTAAAAATTGCTAAGAATAGCTATGAAATCCTATGAAACGCTAATAAACCCTTAGAAATAGTAAGAAATGCTAAAAAAACCCTAATAAATCCTAAGAAATGCTAAGAACCCCTAAGAAACCCTAAGAAATGGTAAGAACCCTTAACAAAACCTAAGAAATGCTAAAAAAGCCTAAGAAACACTTCAAACCCTAAAAAAACCTAAGAAATGCTAAGAAACGCTAAAAACACTAAAAAGTGCTAAGAAACACCACAAACGCTAAGATATGCTAAGAAACGCTGAGAAACCCTAAAAAAACACTAAGAAACCCTAAGAAATGCTAAAAAAATGCTAATAAACCCTAAGAAATAGTAAGAAATGTTGGAAACCCTAGTAAATGCTAAGAAACCCTAAGAAACTTAATGAAACACTAAGAAACCCTAATAAATGCTAAGAAAGCCTAAGAAATACTTAGAAACCCTAAAAAAACTATGAAATCCTAATAAACGCTAAAAACACTAAAAAGTGCTAAGAAACACCACAAACGCTAAGAAATGTTAAGAAACGCTAAGAAACCCTAAAAAACACTAAAAACCACAAGAAATGCTAAAACATGCTAATAAACCTTAGGAAACCCTAAGAAATAGTAAGAAATGTTGGAAACGCTATTAAATGCTAAGAAACCCCAAGAAACTTAATGAAACGCTAAGAAACCCTAATAACCACTAAGAAACCCAAGAAAGGCTAAGAAAACCTAAGAAACACTTAGAAACCCTAAAAAAACTATGAAATCCTAAGAAACGCTAAAAACACTATAAAGTGCTAAGAAACACCACAAACGCTAAGAAATGCTAAGAAACCCTAAAAAACACTAAGAAACCACAAGAAATTCTAAAAATGCTAATAAACCCTAGGAAACCCTAAGAAATGGTAAGAAATGCTTGGAAACCCCTAGTAAATGCTAAGAAACCTTAAGAAACCAAATGAAACGCTAAGAAACCCAATGAAATGGTAAGAAAACCTAAGAATTCCAAAGAAATGCTAAGAAGCCTCAAGAAGTCCAAAGAAACGCAAAGAAACCCTTAGAATCCCTAAAATCCCTAAAAATATAAACAAACTCTAAGAAATGCAAAGAAATGCTAACAAACGCTGAAAAATCTAGGAAACACTAATAAACCCAAAGAAACTCTAAGAAACCTTATAAAAGTCTAAGAAATGCTAAGAAACACTAAAAAACCCTAATAAACATTAAGAAACCCTAAGAAATGCTAACAAACTATAAGAAACACTAAGAAACCCTAAAAAACATTAAGAAAACACTAAAATATGTTAAGAATCTATAAGAAACCCTAAGAAATGCTAATAAACACCAATAGACCCCTTAGAAATGGTAAGAACCGCTTGGAAACCCTAGTAAATGCTAAGAAACGCTAAGAAACCCTAAGAAATCATAAGAAACCATAAGAAATGCTAAAAAACTCTAAGAAACCCTATAAAACCCTAAGAAATGCTAAGAACACTTAAGGAAATCTAAGAAACCCAAAGAAACGCTAAGAAAGCCAAAGAAACGCTTAGAAACCCTAAAAAAACCCTATGAAAGCCCAAGAAACAATAAAAAAATGCTAAGAATTGCTATGAAAACCTAATAAACCCTTAAAAACGGTAAGAAACGCTAAAAAAACCCTAAGAAACCCCTAATAAAAAGCTAAGAACCCTTAAGAAACCCTAAGAAATCCTAAGAAACCCTAAGAAACCTTAAGAAACCCTAAGTAACCCAAAGAAACACTAATAAAGCCTAAGAAATGCTTAGAAACCCTAAAAAAACTATGAAACCATAAGAAACACTAAAAAAATGATAAGAAGCCCAAGAAGATCGAAGAAACCCTAAGAAATACAAAACAAATCGTAAAAACCCTAAAAAATAGTAAAAATAGCTTAAAAAACTCTAAGAAACACTATAAAACCTTAAGAAACCCCTACAAAACCCTAATAAACACTAAGAAACCCTAAGAAATGCAAAGAAACCCTAAAAAACACTAAGAAACCCCAAGAAATAGTAAGAAATACTAGGAAACCCTAATAAATGCTAAGAAACGCTATGAAACCATAAGAAATCCTAAGAATACCAAAGAAATGCTAAGAACCCTTAAGGAACCCTAAGAAACCCAAAGAAATGCTTAGAAAGCCAAAGAAACGCTTAGAAACCCTAAAAACCCTATAAAACTCTAAGAAATGCTAAAAATCACTAAAAGGTGCTAAGAAACACTACCAAATGCTAAGAATCCATAAGAATTCCATAAGAAATGCTAAGAAGTACCAAGAAGCCTTAAGAAACCCTAAAAGCCCTTAAAAACCTTAAAAGCATAAAAAAAAACTCTAAGGAATGCTAAGAAACGATAAGAAACCCCAAGAAACACTAATAAACACTAAGAAACCCTAAGAAACACTAAGAAATGTTAAGAAACCAAAGAAACGCTATGAAACTCTATAAAACCCTAAGAAACAATAAGAAACCCTATAAAACCCTAAGAAACGCTAAGAAACTATAAGAAATCCTAAGTAACGCTAAGAAACCCCAAAAATATTAAAAACCCAAGAAACTCTAAAACAAAGCTAAGAATCGCTAAGAAATGATAAGAAACCCTTTGAAACGCTAAGAAATGCTAATAAATCCTACGGAATGGTAAGAAACCCTTTAAAAACCTAAGAAACGTTAAGAAACCTTATAAACCACTAAGAAACGCTAATAAACCTTAAGAAATGCTAAGAAACTATAAGAAACGCTCAGAAACCCTAAGAAACACTATGAAACCCCAAAAAACACATAGAAAATGCTATGAATCGCTAAGAAACCCTAGTAAACGCTAAGAAACGCTAAAAAACACTAAGAAACGCTACGAAACTCTAAGAAACACTAAGAAACCCCAAGAAAAACTAGGAAACGCTAAGAAACCCAAAGAAACGATAAGAAACTCTAACAAATGCCAAGAAATGCTAAGAAACCCTAAAACCCCTAAAAAAACCTAAAAATCCCTCAAAAACCCAAGTAACCCAAAAAAAACTCTAAGAAATGCCTAGAAATGCTAAGAAACACTAAGAAATCCTAAGAAACACTAAGAAACATTAAGAAACTCTAAGAAACCCTATAAAATGCTAAGAAACGCTAAAAACTATAAGAAACCATAGAAAACCCCTAAGAAATGCTAAGAAACCCTAAAAACATTAACAAACGCTAAAACAGTGCTAAGAATCACTTAGAAACCCTAAGAAACGTTAGGAAACTCTAGTAAACATTAAGAAACGCTAAAAAACCCTAGGAAAACCTAAGAAATGCTAAGAACCCTTAAGGAACCCTAAGAAATGCTATGAAACTCTAAGAAACCCTATAAAACCCTAAAAAATATTGAGAAACCCTAAGAAATGCTAAGAAACTATCAGAAATGCTAAATAACACTAAGAAACCCTAAAAAATACAAAGAAACACCAAGAGATGCTAAGAAAATGCTAAGAATCGTTAAGAAGCACTAATAAACCCTAATAAACCCTAGGAAACCCATAGAAATAGTAAAAAATGTTAAGAAACCCTAAGAAATGCTAAGAAATCATAAGAAGCCCTAAGAAATGCTAAGAACCCTTAAGAAACCCTTTAAAACCCTAAGAAATGATAATATACCCTAATAAACCATAGGAAACCCATAGAAACGCTAGGAAACCCTAGTAAACACCAATAAACACTAAGAAATTCTAAGAAATGCTAAGAACCCTTAAGAAACCCTACGAAATCGAAAGAAATGCTAAGAAAGCCAAAGAAACGCTTAGAAACCCTAAAAAATCCTATCAAACCCTAAGAAACGCTAAAAAACACTAAAAAGTGCCAAGGAACCCTACCAAATGCTAAGAAACCCTAAGAATTCCTAAGAAGCCCCAAGCAACCCTAAGAAATGCTAAGAAACCTTAAAAACCCTAAAAAAAATCCAAACAAACCTCTTTAAAACCCCTAAGAATCCATTAAAACTCTAAAAAAAACACTAAAAAACCCCTAATAAACGCTAAAAAAATGCTAAGAATCTCTATGAAACCCTAAGAAACACTAATAAACCCTAATAAACTCATAGAAACGGTAAGAAAACCTAGGAAAACCTAGTTAACGCTAATAAACCCTAAGAAATCCTAAGAAACCCTTAGAAACGCTAAAAACCCTTAAGATACCCTAAGAAAGCCTAAGTAGGCCTAAAAAACACTTAGAAATCCTAAGAAACGCCAATAAACACCAATAAACCCTTCGAAAACTGTAAGAACCGCATGGAAATCCTACTGAACGCTAAAGAAATCTTAATAAAAGGTAAAAAAACCAAGAACTTTTAAGGAACCCTAAGAAATGCTAAGAAACTCTAAGAAACCATATAAAACCCTAAGAAACGCTAAGAAGCCCTATAAACCCTAATAAATGCTTAGAAACCCTAAGAAACACTAGGAAACCATAGTAAATGCTAAGAAACACTAAAAACCCTATGAAAAGCTAAAAAACCAAAGAAAAATTAAGAAACCCTAAGAAACGCCAAGAAACCCTATAAAACCCTAAAAAATGCTAAGAAAACCCTAAAAACCCTATCACACCCTAAGAAATGCTAAGAAACTATAAGAAATGCTAAGTAAAGCTAAGAAACCCTAATAAATTCTAAAAAAATGCTAAGAAACCCTCTAAAACTCTAATAAATCCAAATAAACACTAATAAATGGTAAGAAACCCTATCAAATCCTAAAAAACCCTAGGAAACGCCAAGAACCTTAAGGAATACTAAGAAACACTTAGAAACTCTAAGAAACTCTAAGAAACTATAAGAAATGCTAATTAACGTTAAGAAGCCCTCAAAAACACTAAGAGACCCCGATAAATGCTAAAAATGCTAAGAATCGCTATGAAACACTAAGAAACGCTAATAAACCCTTAGAAACGATAAGAAACCCATAGGAAAGCCTAGTTAATGCGAAGAAATGTTAAGAAACACTAAGGAATCCTAAGAAACCCTAAGAAACGCTAAGAAGCCTTAAGATACCATAAGAAAGCCTAAGAAACACTAAGAAACCCCAAAAAATCCTATGAAAACCTATGAAATGTTAAAAACACTAAAAAGTGTTAAGTAACCCTACAAAACACTAATAAATGCTAAGAAATAATAAGAATCCCTAAGAAATGCTAAGAAGCCCTAAGAAACCATAAGAAACGCAAAAAAAAACTTAAAAAAGTAAAAACCCTTAAAAATCATAAGAAACCCTAAAAAATCTAAGAAATGCTAAAAAATGCTATGAGCCCTAAGAAACCCTAAGAAACGCTAAGAAATCATAAGAAACACTAAGAAACATTAAGAAACTCTAAGAAATGTTAAGAAACCCTAAGAAACTCTAAGAAACAATAGGAAATTCTATAAAACCCTAAGAAACGATAAGAAACCCTAAGAAACACTAAGAACCCCTTAAGCAACCCTAAGAAATGCTAGGAAACTCTAAGAAACCCTATAAAAGCCTAAGACATGCTAAGAAACCCTTTACAACCCAAAGAAATACAGAGAAACACTAAGAAATGCTAAGAAACTATAAGAAATGCTAAGTAACGCTAAGAAACCCTCAAAATCACTAAGAAAACCCAAAAAGTGCTGAAAAATTCTTAGAAACCCTAAGAAACACTAATAAACCCTTATAAATAGTAAGAAATGCTAGGAAACACTAGTGAACGGTAAGAAACCATAAGAAAATCCTAAGAAATGCCAAGAACCCTTAAGAAAACCTAAGAAACCCAAAGAAACATTAAGAAAGCCTCAGAAATGCTTAGAAGCCCAAAAAACCCTATGAAACCCAAAAAATGTTGAAAAACACTATAAAGTGATAAGAAACCCTACCAAATGCTAAGAAATGCTAAGAAACCCTAAGAATTCCTAAGAAATGCTAAGAAGCAGCAAAAAGCCATAATAAACCCTAAGAAATGCAAAGAAACCCTAAAAACCTAAAAACTCATTAAAAACCATAAAAATTCTAAGAAACACTAAGAAATGCTAAGAAACACTAAGAAACCCTAAGAAACGCTAGGCAACACTAAGAAACACTAAGAAATGCTAAGAAACACTAAGAAGCGATAAGAAACCCTATAAAATCCTAAGAAACCCCAAGAAATGCTAAGAAACTATAAGAAATGCTAAAGCAACCTTAAGAAACCCTAAAAAATAATAAAAAAATCCAAGAAACGCTAAAACAATGATAAGAATCGCTAGGAACGCTAAAAAACCCTATGAAACGCTAAGAAATGGTAATAAACCTAAGAAACGGTAAAAAACTCTAAGGAAACTCTAAGAAACCCTTTAAAACCCTAAGAAATGCTAATAAACCCTATAAAACATTAAGAAATGCTAATAAACCCCTAAGAAATGCTAAGAAACTATAAGAAACGCTAAGTAATCCTATGAAACCCTAAAAAACACTAAGAAACACCAAGAATAGCTAAGAAACCCTAAGAAACGCTAAGAAAACCTAAGAAAAACTAGGAAACGCTAAGAAACCCAAAGAAACTCTAAGAAATTATATGAAACTCTAAGAAACGCCAAGAAATGCTAAAAAATGCTAAGAATCGCTAAGAAATGCTAAGAAACCCATCGAAACACTAAGAAACGCTAATAAACCCTAAGAAATGGTATGAAACCCTAAGAAATCTTACAAAATCTTGCTAAGAAAACCTAAGAAATCTTACAAAACCCTAAGAAATGCTAAGAACACTTAAGGAACCCTAAGAAACACTAAGAAAACCCTATAAAAGCCTATGAAACACTAAGAAACCCTATAAAACCCTAAGAAATGTTGACAAACCCTAAGAAGTACAAAGAAAATAAAAGAAACACTATGTAACTCTTAGAAACCCCTAAAAAAAAACTAAGAAACCCCCAAGAAACGCTAAAAATTGCTAAGAATAGCTATGAAACCCTAAGAAATGCTAATAAACCATTTGAAATAGTAAGAAACGCTAAAAAACCCTAATAAATCCTAAGAAACGCTAAGAACCACTAAGAAACCCTGAGAAATGGTAAGAACCCTTAAGAAAACCAAAGAAATGCTAAGAAGGCCTAAGAAACACTTAGAAACCCTAAAAAAAACCTATGAAATGCTAAGAAACATTAAAAAACACTAAAAAGTACTAAGAAACACCACAAACGCCTATGATATGCTAACAAACGCTAAGAAACCCTAAAAACACTAAGAAACCTTAAGAAATGCTAAAAAAAATGCTAATAAACCATAGGAAACCCTTAGAAACAGTAAGAAATGTTGGAAACCCTAGTAAATGCTAAGAAACGCTAAGAAACCCTAAGAAACTTAATGAAACACTAAGAAACCCAAGAAATTCTAAGAAATCCTAACAAACACTTAGAAACCTTAAAAAAACTATGAAATCCTAAGAAACGCTAAAAACACTAAAAGTGCTAAGAAACACCACAAACGCTAAGAAATGCTAAGAAACACAAAAAAAAACACTAAGAAACCCCAAGAAATGCTAATAAACCATAGGAGACCCTAAGAAATAGTAAGAAATGTTGGAAACCCTATAAATGCTAAGAAACCCTAATAAACACTAAGAAACCTTAAGAAACCCAAGAAATGCTAAGAAAGCCTAAGAAACACTTAGAAACCCTAAAAACACTATGAAATCCTAAGAAACGCTAAAAACACTAAAAAGTGCTAAGAAACACCACAAATGCTAAGAAATGCTAAGAAACGCTAAGAAACCTTAAAAAAATACTAAGGAACCACAAGAAATGCTAAAAATGCTAAAAAAACCCTAGGAAACCCTAAGAAATGGTAAGAAATGCTTGGAAACCCTAGTATATGCTAAAAAACATTAAGAAACCCCTAATAAACGCTAAGAAACCCTAAGAAATCAAATGAAATGCTAAGAAACCCACCACGAAATGTAAGAAACCCTAAGAATCCCTAAAAACCATAAAAACATAAAAAAAACACAAATAAATGCTAAGAAATCCTAACAAACGCTAAAAGGCCCTAAGAAAGACTAATAAACCCTAAGAAACCGTAAGAAACTCTAAGAAAACCTATAAAAACTTAAGAAATGCTAAGAAACACAAAAAACCCTAATAAACGCTAAGAAACATTAAGAAATGCTAAGAAACTATAAGAAACACTAAGTAACGCTAAGAAACCCTAAAAAACATTAAGAAACACAAGAAATGCTAAAAAGAAATGCTAAGAATCACTAAGAAATGCTAAGAAACCCTATGAAACCCTAAGAAATGCTAATAAACACCAATAGACCCCAAGAATCCATTAGAAACGGTAAGAACCGCTTGGAAACCCTAGTAAACGCTAAGAAAAGCTACTAAACCCCTAATAAACCCCAGAGAAACGGTAAGAAACACTAGTTAACGCTAATAAACCCTAAGAAATCCTAAGAAACCCTCAAAAATGCTAAAAACCCTTAATATACCCTAAGAAAGCCTAAAAAACACTAAGAAACCCTTAGAAACGATAATAACCTTTTGGAAAACCTAGTAAACGCTAAGAAATGCAAGGAAACTCTAAGAAATCCTAAGAAATCATAAGAAATGCTAAGAACTCTTAAGGAACCCTAAGAAATGTTAAGAAACCCTATAAAACCCTAAGAAACGCTAAGATGACCTAAAAAAACCCTAAGAAATGCTGAGAAACCCTAAGAAATGCTAAGAAACTATAAGAAAAGCTAAGTATGTCATGCCCCGACCCGCTTTGGTCAGATCCCCGTGATCAACCCGCCACTCCCCTAGTTTATTAAAGGGTTTCCCCTTATTATAGACCGTAAAGAGTAAGGCATCCTTTAAAACCTGCACCACTTCCTAGAATAGCATAATTAAAACTACATGAAATTTTAAACTTTACATACATGTCTTACAAGCATCTTAGTTGATGGTCTTTAAGTGTCAGGCTTTTTGAGATTTCCTGAAAGGGATATAAGGGAGGGGGGTGAGTATGACTACTTAATGAATGGGTTTTTAAAGGTCTACTTTTAACTTTTAAGAAAAACATTTATATGGAGTGTGCCAGACTCCTTTCTTTTCAAAAAAACCCTTCATGTTAAAAAGATTCGGGGTTTTCCATTATTTCTTAGTTACCTGTGTGTCATCACCCAACACACATCCTTCATCATGAAAGTTACACACATTCGCAAGTCAGTATCACTACTGAACCTGCTAGTGGCTTTAGAGCGACTTTTCCTACCACCCCTTATAGAAGTACAACCACTTCTACCCTGGGAATGAGTGGATGTATGCAACATCCGACCCACAATCCCGAAATCACTTTTTTGTGTCCGTATGTGGACAGAGACCTCATCTTGTCCCCACCCCCGGTCTCATGCGCTTGGTGTTACTCCAAATTTCGCACAGACACCTGGAACGACGATCTGCCCTTATACTCACCGGGTCGTCCAAGGCCCTTAGGATGTATCACTACCCCCTCATGGGCATCTTGATTATCCCATACTCATAGTGCATGCACAAACAATGTTTTCTCATATTGCCATGTAATCTGTGGTGCCACTGGTTCCAACGGCCCCGACTCTCAACTCAACCCGCAGTTGTTTGTCTTGACTGGTCCGTCGACTTGTCATGTCGCATTACTGCTAGTTGACTAAGCATGTCGGTCCTATCTTGGTACCACGACCAAACAATTCACTTATTAAGTTTTATGGCACATATATCATGTTTGTTTACGAGCTCTTGCTTGTGCCAACTAGCCTTAGGCCAACTGTACAAGATTTTCAAAATCAGGCATTTAGCCCCCAAGTTCCAAAACCGAGGCCCCCGATCTGTAAGAGCTATTTGAGCTCCCGTCAAGAAGGTCTTCCAAATAGATTAAGTATTGGCACACAGTCAGGGGAGAGCACTTCCGACAAAATTATATTTTCAATTGTCCATTATACCGACCAAGGACATCTCTGTTCATAACCGATGAATGGGTTTTCAACTTCCTTCGAGAAAAGTTTCATCATACCAACCGAGTATGATCTACTTACAAACGGTAAGTAGTTTTTCCGCATGGTTTTCACACCATTATTCTAAGTAATGATGTTTTAAATACCACATAGTAGTGGGTTTTCATTTTGATGTGCTTATCATCCCCAACTAGGTATGATATAAAATCTCACTTACAATCGGTAAGTGGTTTTTATCTTTAAGTTGTGCTCATCATCCCAACCGGGTATAATGTTAGTAAACCCACTCACCCGTTAACGTAGTGAATTACACTAGACTGGTTCTTCGTGTTCCTACACGATATGAACATCCTTGTTCACTATAACTCGACTTAACAACCTTCATTCATTTCCAATGAATGAGAAAACCCAAACATTTTAGTGATTGCAATTAGGTCCCTAAAGTTATTTCTCTTTAACTTTAAGTCCCCAAATGCTAGTTTTTCCTCAAATTGAGTCCCGAAAGTTTTAAAATTTATCTTGGTACCTAAATTTATTCAATTTCACAAAAAGGGGTTTAATTTCCCAAATTTCCAATTTGGTCCCCCAAATTTTCCAAAATTATCATTTTGCCCTTTCTTTTCTAAAATAGTAATTTTTGCCCAAAAAAATTCCAAAATTCCTCAATTGGTCCTCCAACATTTTTTTCATGCCCAATTACCCTCAATTTCATAAAATTGCATTTTCTTGCCTTTGAATTTCAAAAATCCCCAATTTTCCCCCAATTTCAACTCTTCAACACTGCCGAATTTGATTTATCAAATTGAGCCCGATCAAACACCTCTAATGTTGAAATTGGAGTTTAAATTGAGTTCCTATATGTTCATACGATTCTAAGGAACTTTAAATCGTAAATTTTAATGCCGGAAGGAGCTCAAATAGAGCTTTGCCGAAAAATAGACTATAGAGTGAGAAAGCTTCGATTTCTCACCGGTGAGGGCACGGCGGTCCGAGCTTTCAATTTGGGTAGATAGATCTCATCTTGAGATTCATCCTAGAATCAAGAATCACATCAATGATGCAGAATTGAGTTAGAATTTCATTATTGATATTATGTCGGTTCTCTCTCTAGCACCGACCGAAAATTGCAGAGGAGAGCCGAATTGGCTTACCTTTTAGTCCCTAATTCGGTCGTGGAAGGGCTGAGGAAGTGTTGGGAAGGCTTGGTTTGCCTGAAGAGGGCTCAGAATGGCCAATTTCAACTTGGCTGAAATAGAGCAGCTTCGATCCGCTCGAGCTACTTCACTGTTCCATCATATCGAAACGCTAATAAACCCTAAGAAATCCTTAGAAAACGATAAGAACTGCTTGGAAACCCTAGTAAATGCTAAGAAATGCTAAGAAACCCTAAGACACACAAAAAATCTCTTAAAAAACCCTAAGAAGCCTTAAAAACTCTAAGAAACGCTAATAAAACCCAAGAAACACTAATAAATGCTAGGAAACCCTAAGAAACTCTAAGAAACCCTATAAAACCCTAAGAATACTCTAAGAAACCCTATAAAACCCTAAGAAACTCTAAGAAACACTAAAAAACCCTATAAAACTCGAAGAACCTTAAGAAAAGCTAAGAAACCCTAAAAAATACTTAGAAACCACAATAAATACAAAAAATGCTAAGAATTGCTAATAAACCCTATGAAACCCTAAGACACGCTAATAAACCCTATGAAACCCTAAGAAACGCTAATAAACCCTATGAAACCCTAAGAAACGCTAATAAACCCTAGGAAACCCTAACTAACGACAAGAAATGCTTGCAAACCTTAATAAATGCTCAAAAACGCTAAGAAACCCAAAGAAATACTAAGAAAGCCTAATAAACGCTTAAAAACCCTAAGAAACCCTACGAAACACTAAAAAACACTAAAAAGTGCTAAGAAACCCTAAGAAACCCCAATAAACGCTAAAAATGCTAAGAAACCCTAAGAAACTCTAAGAAACCCTCGAAACCCAAAGAAATGCTAAGAAAGCCAAATAAATGCTTAGAAACCCTAAAAAACGTATGAAAATCTAAGAAATTATAATAAACCCTAGGAAACCCATAGAAACGATAAAAATGCTAGGAAACCCTAGTAAACGCTAAGAAATCCTAGGAAACACCTAAGAAATGCTAAGAACCCTTAAGAAACCCTAAGAAATCCAAAGAAATGCTAAGAAAGCCTATAAAACCCTACCAACGCTAAAAAATGCTAATGAACCCTAATAATTCCCCCAAGAAGCCCTAAGAAAGGCTAATAACACAAAAACCCAAAAAAACCTCACAAAAAACCCTAAGAAACCATAAAAACTCTAAGAAACACAAAGAAATGCTAAGAACTCTAATAAACACTAAGAAACACTATTAATACTAAGAAGCCATAAGAAACTCTAAGAAACCATAATAAAAATGCTAGAAACAGTAAGAAACACTAGGAAACCGTAGTAAATGCCAAGAAATCCGAAGAAATGCTAAGAATCCTGAAGAAACGCTAAGAATCCTTAAGAAACCCTAAGAAACACAAAGAAATGCTAAAAAAAGACTAAGCAATGCTTAGAAACCCTAAAAAACCCCTATGAAACACAAATAAATGCTAAAAAACACTAAAAAGTGCTAAGAAACCCTACCAAATGCTAATAAATGCTAAGAAACCCTTAGAATCCCTAAAAAATGCTAAGAAACCCTAAGAAATACAAAAAAACCCTAAAAAACTCTAACAACCCCTTAAAACCCCTAAGAAACCATAAAACTGTAGAAAAAATTAAGAAATGCTTAGAAACATTAAGAAACACTAATAAACTATAAGAAACCCAATAAAACCCTAAGAAATGCTAAGAAACCCTAAGAAATACTAATAAACTATAAGAAACATTAAGAAACCCTACAAAAACCTAAGAAATGTTGAGAAACCATAACAAATGCTAAGAAACTATAAGAAATGCTAAGAAACCCTAAAAAACACTAAGAAACACCAAGAAACTCTAAAAAATGCTAAGAATCGCCATGAAACCCTAATAAACCCTAATAAATAATTAGAAAGAGTAAGAAACACTAGGAAATCCTAGTGAATGCTAAGAAACATTAGGAAACCATAAGAAACCCTAAGAAATTCTAAGAACCCTTAAGAAACCCAAAGGAATGCTAAGAAAGTCTAAGAAATGCTTTGAAACCTTAAAAATACTATGAAATCCTAAGAAACGCTAAAAACACTAAAAAGTGCTAATAAAGCCTACCAAATGCTAAGAAACCCTAAGAATCTCTAAGAAATGCTAAGAAGCACTAAGAAACCCTAAGAAACACAAAAAAAAACCCTAAAATCCCTAAAAACTCCTTAAAAACACTAAGAAACCCAAAAAAATTCTACGAAATGCTAAAAAATGCTAAATAACCCTAAGAAACCCTAAGAAACACTAACAACGCTAGATACTCTAAGGAACCCAATAAAGCCCTAAGAACCCTTAAAGAACACTACAAAAACTCAATAAAACCCTAAGAAATGCTAAAAAAACCCTAAGAAAGCCTAAGAAAGCCTAAAAAACACTAAGAAATCCCAAGAAAAGCTTAAAAAAATGCTAAGAATCGCTATATAGACCCTATGAAACCCTAAGAAACACTAATAAACCCTAAGAAACGGTAAGAAACGCTAGGAAATCCTAATAAATGATAAGAGACACTAAAAAACCCTAAAAACGCTAAGAAACCCTAAGAACTCTTAAGGAACCCTAAGAAACGCTAAGAAACCCTATAAAAATCTAAAAAAAAAGCTGACAGACTCTAAGAATTGCTAAGAAACTATAAGAAATGCTAAGTTACGCTAAGTAAACCTAAACAACACTAAGAAACCCCAAAAAACACTAAAAAAAGCTAACAATCGCTAAGAAATCCAATGAAACCCTAAGAATCGCTAGAAAACCCTAACAAACACTAATAAACACTAAGAAACTATAAGAAACGCTAGGAAACCCTACTAAAGGCTAAGAAATGCTAAAAAACTCTAAGAAACCCTAAGAAATCCTAAGAAACCCTAAAAAATGCTAGGACTCTTAAGGAACCATAAGAAATGCTAAAAAACTATAAGAAACCATATAAAACACTAAGAAACCCTATAAAACCCAAAGAAACGCTCAGAAACCCTATTAAACCCTAAGAAATGCTAAGAAACTATAAGAAACAATAAGTAACACTAAGAAACCCTAAAAGCCACTAAGAAACCCCAAGAGATACTAAAAAAAATGCTAAGAAACGCTAAGAAACCCTAAGAACTCTTAAGGAACCCTAAGAAACGCTAAGAAACCCTATAAAAATCTAAAAAAAAGCTGATAGACTCTAAGAATTGATAAGAAACTATAAGAAATGCTAAGTTACGCTAAGTAAACCTAAACAACACTAAGAAACACCAAGAAACACTAAAAAAAGCTAACAATCGCTAAGAAATCCTACGAAACCCTAAGAAACTGTAGGAATCGCTAGAAAACCCTAACAAACACTAATAAACACTAAGAAACTGTAAGAAACGCTAGGAAACCCTACTAAAGGCTAAGAAATGCTAAAAAACTCTAAGAAACCCTAAAAAATGCTAGGAACTCTTAAGGAACCATAAGAAACGCTAAAAAACTATAAGAAACCATATAAAACCCTAAGAAACGCTAAGAAACCCTATAAAACCCAAAGAAACGCTAAGAAACCCTATTGAACCCTAAGAAATGCTAAGAAACTATAAGAAACAATAAGTAACACTAAGAACCCCTAAAATCCACTAAGAAACCCCAAGAGATGCTAAAAAAATGCTAAGAAACCTAAGAAACGCTAATAAACCCTAATAAACCCTTGGAAATGATAAGAATCTCTTGGAAATCCAAGTGAATACAAAGAAACCACATGAAACGCTAAAAAATGCTAAGAATGGCTAAGAAACACTCTGATACCCTAAGAAATGCTAATAAACCCTTAGAAACGTTAAAAAATGCTAGGAGACCATATTAAATGCTAAGAAATCTTAAGAAACCCTAAGAAATGATAAGAACCTTAAGAAACCCTAAGAATCCCAAAGAAACGCTTAGAAAACCTACGAAACCCTAAGAAATGCCAAAAACACTAAAAAGTGCTAAGGAACCCTTCCAAATGCTATTAATGCTAAGAACGCTAAGAATCCCTAAGAAATACTAAGAAGCACCAAGAAGCCCTAAGAAACCCTAAGAAATGCAAATAAACCCCAAAAACCCGATAAAAAACACTTAGAAACCCTAAAAACTCTAAGAAATGCTAAGAAACACTAATAACCATAAGAAACATGAAGAAATGCTAAGAAACACTAATAAACACTTATACACTCTATGAATAGCTATAAAACCCTAAGAAATGCTATGAAACTCTAGAAAACCTAAGAAAGGCTAAGAAACACTAAAAAATGCTAAGAATCGCTAAGAAACACTATGAAACCCTAAGAAACACTAATAAACCCTAATAAATCCTAATAAACCCAAAGAAATAATAAGAAAGACTAAAAAACCCTAGTGAATCCTAAGAAACACTAAAAAACCCTAAGAAATCGTAAGAAACACTAAGAACCCTTAAGGAACCCTAAGAAACGCTAAAAAAACTCTAGGAAACACTATAAAACCCTAAGAAATGCTGGAGAAACCCTAATAAATGTTAAAACACGAAACGCAAAGTAACACAAAAACACCAAGAATCGTAAAAAAATGCTAAGATTTGCTAATAAACCCTAATAAACCATAGGAAACCCTTAGAAATTGTAAGAAACGCTAGGAAACCCTAGTAAATGCAAAAAAAATGCTATGAAATCCAAAAAAGTACTAAGAACCCTTAAAAAACCCTTAGAAAGCCTAAAAAACACTTAGAAACACTAAAAACCCCTATGAAACACGAAGAAATGCTAATAAATCCTAAAAAAATGGTAAGAAAGGCTAAAAAACCCTAGTAAACACTAAAAAACCCAAAGAAATCCTAAGAAATGCTGAGAAACCCTAAGAAATGCTATGAAACTATAAGAAACGCAAATTAACACTAAGAAACACAAAAAAAACACTATGAAATCCCAAGAAACACAAAAAAATGCTAAGAATCGCTAATTAAATCCTAGGAGACCCTTACAAATGATAAGAAACCCTAAGAAACGCAAAGAAACACTAAGAAATCCTAAGAAACCCTAAGAATCACTAAAAATCCTACAAAAAACCTAAGAATAAAAAAAATGCTAAGAAACCCTAAGAAACGCTTAGAAACCCTAAAAATTCCTATGAAACCCTAAGAAACGCAAAAAAAAACAACAAATGCTAAGAAATCATAAGAATTTCTATGAAGCCCCAAGAAGCCCTAAGAAACACTAAGTAACCATAAAATGTTTTCTTAGCATTTGATAGGGTTTCTTAGCATTTTTTAGTGGTTTTTAGTGTTTCTTAGGCTTTCTTAGTGTTTCGTTTGGTTTCCTATGGTTTCTTAATGGTTCTTAGCGTTTCTTAGGGTTTCTTAGGATTTCTTAGGGTTTCTTAGTGTTCACTAGGGTTTCCTAGCGTTTCTAACAGTTTCTAAGTGTTTATTAGAGTTTCTTAGGGTTTCATAGCGATTCTTGGCATTTTTTAGCTTTTCTTATGGCTTCATAGGGTTTTTTTAGGGTTTCTAAGTGTTTCTTAGGCTTTCTCAATTTTTCTTTAGGTTTCTTAGGGTTCCTTATTTGGTAGGGTTTCTTAGCACTTTTTAGTATTTTTTAGCAATTCTTGGGGCTTTTTTTGAGTTTTTTAGCGTTACTTAGCGTGTCTTAGCATTTCTTAGGGTTTTATAGGGTTTCT
The DNA here is from genome assembly GCA_030064425.1 of Trapa bicornis. Lineage (NCBI taxonomy): Eukaryota > Viridiplantae > Streptophyta > Magnoliopsida > Myrtales > Lythraceae > Trapa > Trapa bicornis. The sequence goes on from CM057761.1 coordinate 18,631,656, forward strand.
TAGTGCTTCTTAGCATTTTTTAGTGTTCCTTAAGGGTTCTTAGAGTTTCTTACGATTTCTTAGGATTTCTTAGCATTTGTTAGGGTTTTTAGCATTTCTTAGAGTTTACTAGGGTTTCCTAGCGGTTCTTACTGTTTCTTAGGGTTTTTTGAGATTTATTAGCGTTTCTTAGGGTTTCACAGGGTTTCTTATCATTACTTACTATTTCTTATAAATTCTTAGCGTTATTTAGTGTTTCTTATAGTTTCATAGTATTGCTTAGGTTTTCTTAGTATTTATTAGTCTTTTATAGGGTTTTTAGGGTTTCTTATCGTTTCTTAGCGATTATAAGCATTTTTTATCGTTTCTTGGGTTTTAAATGCTTTTTTGGATTTCTTAGCGTAATTTAGCGTTTCTTGTAGTTTCTTAGCATTTTATTTGGTTTCTTAGAGTTTCTTAGGGTTTCTTAGCATTTATTAGCAATTATTAGCATTTCTTGGAGTTTTTAAGGTTTCTAAGGTTTTTTAAGAGGTTTTTTGGGCTTTTAAGGGTTTTTAGGTTTTCTTAGCATTTCTTAGGGCTTCTTGGGGCTTCTTAGGAATCCTTAGCATTTCTTAGCACTTTTAGTGTTTTTTAGCGTTTCTTAGGGTTTCAAAGGGTTTTTTTTGGGTTTCTAAGCGTTTCTTATGCTTTCTTTGCGTTTCTTTGGGTTTCTTAAGGGTTCTTAGTGTTTCTTAGGATTTCTTAGCATTTCTTAGCATTCACTTGGGTTTCCTAGCGTTTCTTACAATTTCTAAGGGTTTATTAGGGTTTCTTAATGATTCTTAGCATTTCCTGAGGTTTCTTAGTGTTTTTTGGGTTTCTTATTGTTACTTAGCGTTTCTTATAGTTTCTTAGCATTTCTTAGGGTTTATTAGCATTTCTTAGGGTTTTATACCATTTCTTAACATTTTTTAGTGTTTTATAAGGTTTCTTAGCGTTTATTAGGGTTTTATAAGGTTCATTAGAGTTTCTTAGCATTTCTTTGGATGCCTTAACAGTTCTTAGCATTTCTTAGGTTTCTTAGGATTTCTTAGCATTTCTTAGGTTTCTTAGGATTTCTTAGCATTTCTTAGGTTTCTTAGGATTTCTTAGCATTTCTTATCGTTTACTAGGGTTTCCTAACATTTCTTAGGGTTTATTAGAGTTTCTTAGGGTTTCATAGAGATTCTTAGGGCTTTTGAGGATTTCTTTGGGGTTTTTTTAACATTTCTTAGAGTTTTTTTAGCATTTACTTAGGTTTTCTAGCATTTCTTAGGGTTTATTAGCGTTTCTTGGGTTTTAATATTTTTTAGGATTTCTTAGCAATACTTAGCGTTTCTTATAGTTTCTTCGCATTTCTTAGGGTTTCTCATCATTTCATAGGGTTTTATAAGGTTTCTTACCATTTCTTAGGGTTTTATGTGGTTTCTTAGAGTTTCTTTGTGTTTCTTACTGTTCCTTAAGGGTTCTTAGTGTTTATTAAGGTTTTTTAGGATATCTTAGGGTTTCTTTACTTTTCTTATGGTTTCTTACTATTTCTTAGGGTTTTTTAGGATATCTTAGGGTTTCTTCACTTTTCTTACGGTTTCTTACTATTTCTTAGGGTTTATTAGGTTTATTAGCATTTCTTAGAGTTTCATAGGGTTTCTTAGCATTTCTTAGCAATTCTTAGCGTTTCTTTGAGTTTTTAGGGTTTCTTAGGTTTTTTGGGCTTTTTTAGGCTTTTTAGCGTTTCTTAGGGCTTATTGGGGCTTCTTAGGTCTTCTTGGGGCTTCTTAGGAATTCTTAGGGTTTCTTAGCATTTCTTAGCGTTTGGTAGGGTTTTTTTAGCACTTTAGAGTGTTTTTAGCGTTTCTTAGGGTTTCATAGGGTTTTTTAGGGTTTCTAAGCATTTCTTAGGCTTTCTTAGCATTTCCTTCATTTTCTTAGTGTTTCTTAAGGGTTCTTAGCATTTCTTAGGGTTTCTTAGAATTTCGTAGTGTTTGTTAGCGTTCACTAGGGTTTCCTAGCATTTCTTATCATTTTTTAGCATTTATTAGGGTTTCATAGGGTTTATTAACGATTCTTAGCATTTTCTTAGCGTTTCTTGGGGTTTCTTAGTGTTTTTAGAGTTTCTTATATTATTACTTAGCATTTCTTAGGGTTTTATACTGTTTCTTATCATTTCTTAGGGTTTTATAATGTTTCTTAGTATTTCTTAAGGTTTTATAGGTTTAATTAGAGTTTCTTAGCGTTTCTTAGGGTTCCTTACGAGTTTTTTGCCTTTCTTAGGGTTTCTTAGGATTTCTTAGGGTTTCTTAGCATTTACTAGGGTTTTCTAGCCTTTCTTAGGGTTTATTAGAGTTTCTTAGGGTTTCATAGAGTTTCCTAGCAATTCTTTGCATTTTTAGCATTTTTTAATGTTTTTTAGGGTTTCTTAGCATTTCTTAGGGTTTTCTAGGGTTTATTATGATTTCTTAGAGTTTCTTAGCGGTTTATAGAGTTTCTTAGAGTTTCTTAGTGATTCTTAGTGTTTCTTAGGATTTCTTAGGATTTCTTAGGGTTCTTAGCATTTCTAAGCATATCTTAGGGTTTTTAGGGTTACATGAGGTTTTTATGGGTTTTTTAGGGTTTTAGAGATTTTTTATGTTTCCTAGGGTTTCTTAGGGCTTCTTGGTGCTTCTTATAATTTCTTAGTGATTCTTAGTATTTCTTAGTGTTTGGTAGGGTTTCTTAGCATTTCTTAGCATTTGGTAGGGTTTCTTAGCACTTTTTAGTGTTTTTGAGCGTTTCGTAGGGTTTTATATGGTTTTTTAAGGTTTCTAAGCATTTCTTAGGCTTTCTTATCATTTTTTTTTGGGTTTCTTAAGGGTTTTTAGAGTTTCTTAGGGTTTTTTTAGGATTTCTTAGGGTTTCTTAGCTTTTATTAGTGTTTCCTAGCGTTTCTTATCGTTTCTAAAGGTTTCTTCTCAATTCTTTGCATTTTTTAGCGTTTCTTGGGGTTTCTTAGTGATTTTTGGGTTTCTTAGCATTACTTAGCGTTTCTTACAGTTTCTTAGCATTTATTAGTATTTCTCAGCATTTCTTAGGGTTTCATAGCATTTCTTATGGTTTTATAGGATTTCTTAGAGTTTCTTAGCGTTCCTTAAGTGTTCTTAGCGTTATGTAGGGCTTTTTAGAATTTCATTAGGTTTCTTAACATTTCTTAGGATTTTTTAGCATTTTTTAGCGTTTACGTGGGTTTTCTAGCATTTCTTAGGGTTTATTAGCGTTTCTTAGCATTTTTTAGCGTTTCTTGGGTTTTAATATTTTTTAGGATTTATTAGCATTACTTAGCATTTCTGATAGTTTCTTAGCATTTCTTAGCGTTTGGTAGATTTTCTTAGCACATTTTATGTTTTTAGCGTTTCTTAGGATTTCATTGGGTTTTTTTAGGGTTTCTAAGTGTTTCTTTGGGTTTCTTAGGGTTTTTTAATGGTTCTTAGCGTTTTTAAGAGTTTCTTAGGATTTCTTATTGTTTCTTAGCATTTCTTAACATTCACTAGGGTTTTCTAGCGTTTCTTACCATTTCTGAAGGTTTATTAGCATTTCTTAGGGTTTCTAAGCATTTCTTAGACTTTCTTAGCATTTCTTAGGGTTCTTAGCGTTTCCTAGGGTTTCTTAAGGACTCTTAGTATTTCATAGTGTTTCTTAGCATTCACTAGGGTTTACTAGCATTTCTTACCATTTCTAAGCGTTTATTAGGGTTTCATAGGGTTTCTTAACAATTCTTAGCATTTTCTTAGCGTTTCTTGGGGTTTCTTAGTTTTTTTCGGGTTTTTTATTGTTACTTAGCATTTCTTATAGTTTCTTAGCATTTCTTAGGGTTTCTCAGTATTTCTTAGGGTTTTATACCGTTTCTTAGGGTTTTATAAGGTTTCTTAGTGTTTCTTAGGGTTTTGTAGGTTTTATAGGTTTCATTAGAGTTTCTTAGCGTTTCTTTGGGTTCCTTAAGAGTTTTTAGTGTTTCTTAGGGTTTCTTAGGATTTCTTAGGGTTTCTTAGCGTTTACTAGGGTTTCCTAGTGTTTCTTAGGGTTTATTTGGGTTTATTAGAGTTTCTTAGGGTTTCATAGAGTTTCTTAGCGATTCTTAGCATTTTTTTTGCGCTTCTTAATGTTTTTTAGGGTTTCTTAGCATTTCTTAGGGTTTTCTAGGGTTTCTTATGATTTCTTAGAGTTTCTTAGCATTTTTAGGATTTTTTTTAGAGTTTCTTAGTGTTTCTTAGGGTTTCTTAGTATTTCTTAGGATTCTTAGTGTATCTAAGCATATCTTAGAGTTTTTAGGGTTACATGGGGGGTTTTTAAGGGTTTTTACGATTTTTTAGTGTTTTAGGGTTTTTTAATGTTTCTTAGGGCTTCTTGGTGCTTCTTATCATTTGTTAGAGATTCTTAAGGTTTCTTAGCATTTCTTAGTGTTTTGTGGGGTTTCATAGCATTTCTAAGCGTTTGGTAGGGTTTCTTAGCACTTTTTAGTGTTTTTTAGCTTTTCTTAGGTTTTATATGGTTTTTTAGGGTTTCTAATCATTTCTTAGGCTTTCTTATTGTTTCTTTAGATTTCTTAAGGGTTCTTAGCGTTTCTTAGGGTTTCTTAGGATTTCTTAGCGTTCATTATTGTTTCCTAGAGATTCTTACCATTTCTAAGGTTTTATTAGCATTTCATAGGGTTTCATAGGGTTTCGTAGGGTTTCTTTGCAATTCTTAGCATTTTTTAGCTTTTCTTGGTGTTTCTTAGTGATTTTTAGGGTTTCTTAGCCTTTCTTATAGTTTCTTAGCATTTATTAGTTTTTCTCGACATTTCTTAGGGTTTTAAAGGGTTTCTTAGCGTTTCTTAGGGTTTTATTGGGTTTCTTAGAGTTCCTTAAGGGTTCTTAGCGTTTCTTAGGGTGTTTTAGGATTTCTTTGGGTTTCTTAACATTTCTTAGGGTTTTTTAGCATTTCTTAGCATTTACTTGGGTTTTCTAGCATTTCTTACCATTTCTTAGGGTTTATTAGTGTTTTCTTAGCATTGTTTAGCGTTTCTTGGGTTTTAATGTTTTTTAGGATTTATTAATATTACTTAGCGTTTCTTATAGTTTCTTAGCACTTCTTAGTGTTCAGTAGATCTTCTTAGCACATTTTAGTGTTTTTAGCATTTCTTAGGATTTCATTGGCTTTTTTAGGGTTTCTAAGTGTTTCTTTGGGTTTATTAATGGTTCTTAGCGTTTCTAAGGGTTTCTTATTGTTTCTTAGTGTTTCTTAGCGTTCAATAGGATTTCCTAGCATTTCTTACTGTTTCTAAAGGTTTATTTGGGTTTATTAGCGTTTCTTATGGTTTCACAGGGTATTTTTAGCTATTTTTAGCATCTTTTCAGCATTTCTTGGGTTTCTTTTCTTAGTATTTCTTAGGGTTTCTTAGGGTTTTATAGGATTTTTTTAGTGTTTCTTAGTGTTTCTTAGGGTTTCATAGCGTTTCTTAATGTTTCTTGGCATTTTTTAGCATTTCTTAGAGTTTTTTCTATGTTTTTAGGGTTTCTTAAGAGGTTTTTAGGGTTTCTTTGTGTTTCTTAGGGCTTCCTTGCATTTCTTAGTAATTATTAGGATTTCTTAGTATTTCTTAGCATTTGGTAGGGTTTATTAGCATTTTTTATGTTTTTAGCGTTTCTTAGGGTTTTTTAGGGTTCGTTAAGGGTTCTTAGCGTTTCTTTGGTTTTCTTAGGATTTCGTAGTGTTTCTTAGCGTTTCGTAGCATTTACTAGGGTTTCTTAGCGTTTATTACCGTTTCTTAGTGATTCTTGGGGCTTCTTAGCATTTTTTAGGGATTCTTATGATTTTCTTAGCATTTCTTAGCGTTTGGTAGGGTTTCTTAGCACTTTTTGGTGTTTTTTTAGCGTTTCTTAGGGTTTCATAGGATTTCATAGGATTTTTTTAGAGTTTCTAAGCGTTTCTTAGTCTTTCTTTGCGTTTCTTTTGGTTTCCTAGAGTTTCTTAAGGGTTCTTTGTGTTTCTTAGGGTTTGTTAGGATTTCGTAGGGTTTCATAGCATTTACTAAGGTTTCCCAGTGTTTCTTACCATTTATTAGGGTTTATTAGGGTTTCATAGCGATTCTTAACATTATTTTTAGCGTTTCTTAGGGTTTCATAGCAATTCTTAGCATTATTTTTAGCATTTCTTAAGGTTTCATAGTGATTCTTAGCATTGTGTAGCATTTCATAGGATTTTTTTTGGGTTTCTAACTGTTTCTTATGCTTTCTTAGTGTTTCTTTGGATTTTTTAGGGTCCCTTAAGTGTTCTATACGTTTCTTTAGTTTTTCTTAAGATTTTTTAGGGTTTCTTTGCGTTTCTTAGCATTTACTAGGGTTTCCTAGTATTTCTTATCGTTTCTTAGGGTTTATTTGCGTTTCTTAGCATTTACTAGGGTTTCCTAGTATTTCTTATCGTTTTTAGGGTTTTCTAGGGTTTATTAGCATTTTTTAGGGTTTCATAAGGTTTTTTAGCGATTATTACATTTTTTAGCATTTTTTTAGTTTTCATAGTGTTCTTAGCAAACCCTAAGAAATGTTAATAAATACTAGAAAACTCAAGTAAATGCTAAAAAAACCCTAAGAAAAATTAAAAAACCCTATAAAACACTAACAAATGCTTAGAAACATTAAGAAATACGAAAAAACTATAAAAAATGCTACGTAACGCTAAGAAACCCTAAAAATTACTAAGAAACCTTAATAAACACTAAAAAAATATTAAGAATTGCTAAGAAACCCTATGAAATGCTAATAAACACTTAAAAACAGTAAGAAATGCTATGAAACATTAATGAATGCTAAGAAACCCTTAGAAATCCTAAGAAACCCTAAAAAATGCTAAGAACCCTTAAGAAACCCAAAGAAACGCTAAGAAAGCCTAAGAAACGATAAAAAATGCTAAGAAACGATAAGAAACCCTAAAAACGCTATAAAACACTAATAAATGCTAAGAAAACCTAAGAAATGCTATAAAACTATAAGAAACACTAAATAACGCTAAGAATTTATAAGAAATAGTAAGTAATGATAAGAAACCCTGTGAAACCCTAAGAAATGCTAATAAATCTCAATAAACCTAAGAAACAATAAGAATCGCTAGGAAACCCTAGTAAACTCTAAGAAATGCTTAAAAAACCCTAACAAATACTAAGAAATCCTAAGAAATCGTTATAAACACTGAGAACCCTTAAGGAACACTAAGAAATGGTAAGAAGCACTGAGAAACCCTATAAAACCCTAAGAAATGCTAAGACACGCTAAGTAACACTAAAAAAATCCTAAAAATTACTAAGAAACCCCAAGAATTGCTAAAAAATACTAAAAAGTGCTAAGAAAGCCCACCAAACGCTAAGAAATGCTAAAAATCCCTAAAAATGCTAAAAAGTCCCAAGAAGCCATAAGAAACACACAAAAAAACCCTAAAAACCCTTTAAAAATCTCTAAGAAACCCTAAAAACCCTAAGAAATGCTAACAAGCCTTACAAAACCCTAATAAATGCTAAGAAAACCTAAAAAAATACTAAGAAATACCAAAACATGCTAAAAATGCTAATAATCGCTAAGAAACCCTAAAAAAAATTAATAAACCCTAAGAAACGGTAAGAAACGTTAGGAAACTCTCGTAAATGCTAAGAAACGTAAAGAAACACTATGAAACACTAAGAAATCCTAAGAAAACTAAATAAATGCTGAGAACCATTAAGGAACCCTAAGAAACCCAAAGAAATACTGAGAAAGCCTAGGAAACACTTAGAAACCCTAAAAAACCCTATTAAATCATAAGAAATGCTAAAAAAAGCTAATAATCACTATGAAACCCTATGAAACCCTAAAAAATGCTAATAAACCCTTAGAAATGGTAAGAAACACAAAAAAACACTAAAATGCTAAGAAACCCTATCAAACACTAAGAAATGCTAAGAAAACACTAAAAATGCCTAAAAATGCTAAGAAGCCCCAAGAAGCCCTAAGAAACCCTAAAAAAATACAAAACCCTAAAATCCCCTTAAAAAACTCCAAGAAAGCCTAGGAAATGCTATGAAACCCTAAAAAACACTTAGAAATCCCAAGAAATGCTAAAAGAATGCAAAAAAATGCTAAGAAACCCTAAGAAACCCTAAAAAATGCTAATAAACCCTAGAAACGCTAAGAAACCCTAAGAAACACTAACAAACGCTAAGAAACTCTAAGAAACCCTATAAAACCCCAAAAAAAACCCTATAAAACTATAAATGCTTAAAAAATATAAGAAATGCTAAGAAACTATAATAAATACTAAGTAACTTTAAGAAACCCTAAAAAAATTAAGAAATCCAAGAAATGCTAAAAAAATGCTAAGAAACCCTGTGAAACACTAAGAAGCACAAATAAACCCTAAGAAACGGTAAAAACTAATAGGAAACCCTAGTAAACACTAAGAAATGCTAAAAAAACCCTAACAAATGCTAAGATACCCTAAGAAATCCTAAGAAATCATAAGACACGCTAGAACCCTTAAGAAAACCTAAGAAACGCTAAGAAACACTAAAAAAACCCTACATAAACCCTAAGAAATGCTAAGAAACCCTATAAAACTCTAAGAAATGCTAAGAAACCTTAAGAAATGTTAAGAAACACTAAAAAATTCTAAGAAACCCCAAGAATCGCTAAAAAATACTAAAAAGTGCTAAGAAGCCCTACCAAACGCTATAAAATGCTAAGAAAACCTTAAGAATCCCAAGAAAATGCTATGAAGCCCCAAGAAGCCCTAAAAAATAGAACAAAAACCCTAAAAAATCCCTAAAAACAGCTTAAAAAACTCTAAGCCTATAAAACCCTAAGAAACAAAAACCCTAATAAACACAAAGAAACCCTAAGAAATGCTAAGAAACCTTAAAAACATTATGAAACCCCAAAAAATGCTAAAAAAATGTTAATAATCGCTAAGAAACCCTATGAAACTCTAAAAAATGCTAATAAACCCTAGGAAACCCTAAGAAATGATAAGAAACACTAGGAAACCCTAATAAATGCTAAGAAATGCAAAGAAACCCTAAGAAATCCTAAGAAAACCAAAGAAACACTAAGAACACTTAAGGGACCCTAAGAAACCCAAAGAAACACTTAGAAAGCCTAAGAAATGCTTAGAAACCCAAAAAAGCCCTATGAAACACTAAACACAATGCTAAGAATCGCTATGAAACCCTAAGAAACGCTAAAAACAATACTGAGAATCGCTATGAAACCCTAAGAAATGCTAATAAACCCTAATAAATGGTAAGAAACACTAGGAAACCCTAGTGAACGCTATAAAACCCTAAGAAACACAAAGAACCCTTAAGAAACTGAAAGAAATGCCAAGAAAGCCTAAGAAACACTTAGAAACCTTAAAAAACCCTATGAAACACTAAGAAACACTAAAAAAAATACCAAAAAGTGCTAAGAAACCCTACCAAACGCTAAGAAATCCTAAGAAAACCATAAGAATCCCTAAAAAATGCTAAGAAGCCCCAAGAAGCCCTAAGAAACACAAAAAACCCCTTAAAAAAACTCTATGAAACCCTAAGAAATGCTATGAAACACTAAAAAAAGAATAAGAAACTCTAAGAAACCCTATGAAACCCTAAGGAACGCTAAAAACACAAAAAAGTGCTAATAAACCCTACCAAATGCTAAGAAATACTAAAAAATCCTAATAATTCCAAAGAAATGCAAAGAAGCCCTAAGACACACAAAAAAACCCTAAAAACCTCTTAAAAACCATAAAAACATAAAAAAAACTCTAAGAAATGCTAAAAATGCTAAGAAACACTAAGAAACGCTATGAAACCCTAAGAAATAGTAATAAACACTAGGAAACCCTAAGAAATACTAATAAAGTATAAGAAATGCTAAGTAACACTAAAAAAACCCTAAAAAACACTTAGAAAGCACAAGAAGCTAAAAAAAAAAGTCTTAGAAATGCTAGGAAACCCTATGAAACACTAAGAAAGCCTAGGAAATGCTAAGAAACTATAAGAAACGCTAAGTAACACTAAGAAACCCTAAAAACACCTAGAAACCATAAGAAGCGCAAAAAAAGTCTAAGAAACGCTAGGAAACCCTAAGAAATGATAATAAACCCTAATAAACCATACGATACCCTAATTAATGACAAGAAATGCTAGGAAACCCCAGTAAATGCTAGGAAATCTCAGTAAATGCTAAAAAAAGCTAAGAAACCCTAATAAATCCTAGGAAACCCTAGGAAAAGGTAAGAAACGCTAGGAAACCCTAGTAAACGCTAAGAAATCCTAAGAAACCCCTTAGAAACACTAAGAACCCTTAAGAAACCGTAAGAAACCCAAAGAAAAGCTAAGAAAGCCTAAGAAACGCTTAGAAACCATAAAAAACCTATGAAACACTCAGAAGTGCTAAAACACTAAAAAGTGCTAAGAAACCCTACCAAACACTAAAAAAGGCTACAAAACCCTAATAATTCCTAAGAAGCCCAAAGAAGCCCTAAGAAACACTAAAAACCCTAAAAACCCAAAAACAACCTCTTAAAAAACCCTAGGAAACCTTAAAAACTTTAAGAAATGCAAATAAATGCTAATAAACGCTAAGAAGCATTAATAAACTCTAAGAAACGCTAAGAAACTCTAAGAAACGCAATAAAACCCTAAGAAATGCTAAGAATCCCTAAAAAATCCTAAGAAGCACTAAGAAACCCTAAGAAATGCTAAGAAACTATAACAAATGCTAAGTAACACTAAGAAACCCTAAAATGCACTTAGAAATGACTAGAAATGCATAAAAATGCTAAAAATGCTAAGAAACTTGAAGAAATGATAATAAACACTAATAAACCCTATGAAACCCTAATTAACAGCAAAAAATGCTAGAAAACCCAAGTAAATGCTAAAAAAGCTAAGAAACCATAAGAAACGCTAAAAAACCCTAAGAAATCCAAAGAAACCCAAAGAAACGCTAAGAACCCTTAAGGAACCCTAAGAAACCCTATAATATTCCAAGAAGCCCAAAGAAATGCTAAGAAAGCTTAAGAAATACTTAGAAACCCTAAAAATCCCTAAGAAATGATAAAAAAAATATTAAGAGTCGCTAAGAAACTTTATGAAAACCTAAGAAACGGTAGTAAACCCACATAAAACCTAGGAAACCCTTAAAAACGGTAAGAAACACTGGGAAACCTAGTAAATGCTAAAAAATACTAAGAAATCCTAAGAAACCCTAGGAAATGCCAAGAACTCTTAAGAAACCCTATGAAACCCAAAAAATGCTAAGAAAGCCTAAGAAACGCTTAGAAACCCTAAAGAACCAATGAAACCCTAAGAAACACTAAAAACACCAAAAAGTGCTAAGAAACCCTACCAAATGCTAAGAAATGCTAAGAAACCCTAATAATTCCTAAGAAGCCCCAAGAAGTCCTAAAAAAGCTAAGAAACACTAAAAAGTGCTAAGAAACCCTATCAAAAGCTTAGAAATGCTAAAAAACCCTAATAATTCCTATGAAGCCTTAAGAAGCTCCGAGAAGCACTAAGAAACCCAAAAAAACCTCTTAAGAAAGCTAAGAAACCCAAAGAAATGCTAACGCTAAGAAACCCGAAGAAACATTAAGAAATTCTAAGAAACCCCATAAAACTTTAAGAAATGCTAAGAAACCCTATAAAACCCTAAGAAATGCTAAGAAATGCTAAGAATCTATAAGAAATGCCAAGTAACACTAAGAAACTATAAAAACACTTAGAAACCCCAAGAAATACAAAAAAAAATGCTAATAAACCCTAAGAAATGCAAAGAAACTATAAGAAACGCTAAATAACACTAAGAAACCCTAAAAAACACTAATAAACACTAAGAAATGCTAAGAAAATGCTAATAATCATTAAGAAATGCTAATAAACTCTAGGAAACCCTTAGAAAGAGTAAAAAAAACGTTTGGAAACCCTAAGAAATGCTAAGAACCATTAAGAAACACTCTAAAACCCTAAGAAACACTAATATACCATAATAAACCATAGGAAACCCTTAAAAACGCTAGGAAACCCTAGTAACCACCAATAAAAACTAAGAAATGCTAAGAACCCTAAAGAAACCCTAAGAAACACAAAGAAATGCTAAGAAAGCCATAAAAACAGTTAGAAACCCTAAAAATCATATGAAACCGTAAGAAACACTAAAAAACACTAAAAAGTGCCAAGAAACCCTACCAAATGCTAAGAAACCCTAAGAATTCCTAAAAAGCCCCAAGAAGCCCGAAGATGCCCCAAGCAGCCCTAAGAAATGCTAAAAAACCCTTAAAACCCTAAAAAAAACCACTTTAACACCCCTAAGAAACCTTAAAAACTCTAAGAAACCCTAATAAACCCTAAGAAACGCTAAGAAACGATAAGAAACACTAATAAATGCTAAGAAACTCTAAGATACCTTAATAAATCCAAAGAAACCCTAAGAACCCTTAAGAAACCCTAAGAAACGCTAGAGAAGCCTAAGAAATGCTAAGAAACGCTAACTAATGCTAAGAAATCTGAAAAAAAAAAGATAAAAACCCAAGAAACACTATGAAAATTCTCAAAATTGCTAAGAAACCCTATGAAACTCTAAGAAATGCTAATAAACCCTAATAAATCCTAAGAAATGCTAGTCAACACTAAGAACCCTTAAGGAACGCTAAGAAACTCTAAGAAAACATAAGAAACGCTATAAAACCCTAAGAAATGTTGAGAAACCCCAAGAAATGCTAAGAAACTATAAGAAATGCTAGGTAACGCTAAGAAAACCTAAGTAACGCTAATAAACCCTAAGAAACAGTAAGAAACGCTAGGAAACACTAGTAAATGAAAAGAAACACTAAAAAATACTAAGAGACCCTATGAAAGCCTAAGAAATGCTAATAAACCCTAGGAAACCCTAATTAACGGTAAAAAAATACTAGAAAAACACAATAAATACTAAAAAATGCTAAGAAACCCTAATAAACTCTAAGAAACCCAAAGAAACGGTTAGAAACCCTTAAGGAACCCTAAGAAACACTAAGAAACTCTAAGAAACCCTATAACACCCTAAGAAACACTGAGAAACCCAAAGAAATGCTAAGAAAGCCAAATAAATGCTTAGAAACCCTAAAAAACTCTATGAAAACCCTAATAAACCTTATGAAACCCATAGAAATAGTAAAAACGCCAGGAAACTTTAGTAAACACTAAGAAATCCTAGGAAACCCCTAAGAAACCCAAAGAAATGCTAAGAAAGCCTATGAAACCCTACCAAATGCTAAAAAATGCTAAGAAACCCTAATAATTACCACAAGAATTCCCAAAACACATTAATAAACACTAAAAACCCTAAAAAAACTCTTAAAAAACCCTAAGAAACAATAAAAACTCTAAGAAACACAAAGAAATGCTAAGAAACTCTAATAAATACTAAAACACACTAATAACGCTAAGAAACCGTCGGAAACACTAAGAAACGCTAAGAAACTCTAAAAAAGCCTATAAAACACTAAGAAATGCTAAGAAATCCTTAAGAAATGCTAAGAAACTATAAGAAACGCTACTTAACACTAAGAAACCCTAAAAAACACTTAGAAAGCACAAGAAGCTAAAAAAATGACTAAGAAAAGCTAGGAAACCCTATGAAACCCTATAAACCCTAAGAAACGCTAAGAAAGCCTAAGAAATGCTAAGAAACTATAAGAAACGCTAAGTAACACTAAGAAACCCTAAAAAACACCTGGAAACCACAAGAAGCGCAAAAAAAATGTCTAAGAAACGCTAGGAAACCCTAAGAAATGATAATAAACCCTAATAAACCATAGGATACCCTAATTAATGACAAGAAATGCTAGGAAACCCCCCAATAAATGCTAGGAAATCTTAGTAAATGCTAAAAAATGCTAAGAAACCCTAATAAATCCTAGGAAACCCTAGGAAAAGGTAAGAAATACTAGGAAACCCTAGTAAACACTAAGAAATCCTAAGAAACCCCTTAGAAACACTAAGAACCCTTAAGAAACCGTAAGAAACCCAAAGAAAAGCTAAGAAAGCCTAAGAAATGCTTAGAGACCCTAAAAAAACCTATGAAACACTCAAAAATGCTAAAACACTAAAAAGTGTTAAGAAACCCTACCAAACGATAAAAAATGCTACAAAACCCTAATAATTCCTGAAAAGCCAAAAGAAACCCTAAGAAATGCTAAGAAACACTAAAAACCCTAAAAACCCAAAAACAACCTCTTAAAAAACCCTCTTAAAAAACACTCTTAAAAAACCCAAAGAAACCTTAAAAACTTTAAGAAACGCAAAGAAATGCTAATAAACGCTAAGAAACATTAATAAACTCTAAGAAACGCTAAGAAACTCTAAGAAACCCTATAAAATCCTAAGAAATGCTAAGAATCCCTAAAAATCCTAAGAAACACTAAGAAACCCTAAGAAATGCTAAGAAACTATAAGAAACGCTAAGTAATACTAAGAAACCCTAAAAAATACTTAGAAACCACTAGAAATGCATAAAAAATGCTAAGTAACACTAACAACCCTTAAAGAACCCTAAGAAACGCTAAGAAAACCTATAAAAAACCTATAAAATGCTGAGAAACCCTAAGAAATACTAAGAAACTATAAGAAACACTTACTAGCGCTATGAAACCCTAAAAAACAATAAAAACTGCAATAAAGAAAAAAAAACAGTTAGAATCGCAATGAAACCCTAAGAAACACTAATAAACTCTAATAAACACAAGTAAACCTATAGAAATGATAAGAAATGCTAGGAAACCCGAGTAAATGCTAAGAAACTCTAAGAAATCCTATAAAACCCTAAGAAACACTAAGAACCCTTAAGGAACCCTAAGAAACCCAAAGAAATGCTTCGAAACCCTATAAAACCCTAAAAAAATGCTAAAAACACTAAAAAACACTAAGAAACCCCATAAACTTTAATAAATGCTAAGAATAGCCAAGAAATGCTAAAAAAACCCTAAAAACAATAATAAACCCTAGGAAACCCTAAGAAACAAAAAGAAATGCTAGGAAATCCATGTAAATGAAAAGAAACGCTATGAAACCCTAAGAAATCCTAAGAAAACCAAAGAAATGCTAAGAACCCTTAAGGAACCCAAAGAAATGCTAAGAAAGCCTAAGAAACGCTTAGAAACCCTAAAAAACCTATGAAACCCTAAGAAATGCTAAAAATCACTACAAAGTGCTAAGAAACACTACCAAATGCTAAGAAACCATAAGAATTCCTAAGAAATGCTAAGAAGCCTTAAGAAACCCTAAAAAGCCCTTAAAAACCTTAAAAACATAAGAAAATAACTAAGAAATGCTAAGAAACACTAAGAAAACCAAAAAAATGCTAAGAAACTCTATAAAACCCTAAAAAACGATAAGAAACCATATAAAATCCTAAGAAACCCTAAGAAAAGCTAAAAAATTATAAGAAACGCTAAGTAATGCTAAGAAAGCCTAAAAAACATTAAAAACCCCATGAACACTAAAATAAAGCTAAGAATCGCTAAGAAACGCTAAGAAACCCTATGAAATGCTAAGAAACGCTAATAAACCCTAAGGAATGGTAAGAAACTCTAAGAAACCATTTAAAACCTTAAGAAAAGCTAAGAAACCCTATAAAACACTAAGAAACGCTAATAATAAATGCTAAGAAACTATAAGAAATGCTAACAAACCCTAAGAAACCCTATGAAACCCCAAGAAACAAATAGAAAATGCTATGAATCACTAAGAAACCCTAGTAAACACTAAGAAATGCTAAGAAAATGCTAATAATCATTAAGAAATGCTAAGAAACCCCAAGAAAAACTAGGTAACGCTTAGAAACCCAAAGAAACGAAAAGAAACTCTGAGAAACTCTAAGAAACGCCAAGAAATGCTAAGAAGCCCTAAGAAACCCTAAGAAACGCAAATAAACCCTAAAAATCCTAAAAAAACCTAAAAACTCCTTAAAAAACCCAAGTAAGCCAAAAACTCTAAAAAATGCTTAGAAATGCTAAGAACCCTAAGAAACACTAAGAAACGCTCAGAAATCCTAAGAAACACTAAGAAATATTAAGAAACTCTAAAAAACCTTATAAAACACTAAGAAACACTAAAAATCATAAGAAACCATATAAAACCCTAAGAAATGCTTATAAATCCTAAGAAATGCTACGAAACCCTAAAAACATTAAGAAATGCTAAAACAGTGCTAAGAATCGCTAAGAAACCCTAATAAACATTAGGAAACTCTATTAAACGTTAAGAAACGCTAAAAAACACTAAGAAATTCTAAGAAATCCTGAGAAATGCTAAGAACACTTAAGGAACATAAAGAAACGCTACAAAACTCTAAGAAATCCTATAAAACACTAAAAAACCCTAAAAAATTCTGGGAAACCCTAAGAAATGCAAAGAAACTATAAGAAACGCTAAGTAACACTAAGAAACCCTAAAAAATACTAAGAAATTCTAAGAAAATGCTAATAATCATTAAGAAATGCTTAGAAATGCTAAAAAACCCTAATAATTCCTATGAAGCCTTAAGAAGCTCCGAGAAGCACTAAGAAACCCAAAAAAACCTCTTAAGAAACCTAAGAAACCCAAAGAAATGCTAACGCTAAGAAACCCTAAGATACACTAATAACGCTAAGAAACCCGAAGAAACACAAAGAGACGTTAAGAAATTCTAAGAAACCCCATAAAACTTTAAGAAATGCTAAGAAACCCTATAAAACCCTAAGAAATGCTAAGAATCTATAAGAAATGCCAAGTAACACTAAGAAACTATAAAAACACTTAGAAACCCCAAGAAATGCAAAAAAAAATGCTAAAAATTGCTAAGAAACCTTAATAAACCCTAGGAAACCATAATTAACCGCAAGAAACGTTAGGAAACCCCAATAAACGCTAAGAAACTCTAAGAAACCCTAAGAAACGCTAAGAACCTTTAAGGAACCCTAAGAAACTCTAAGAAACACTATAAAACCTTAAGAAACGCTAAGAAAACCTATAAAACCCTAAGAAATTTTCAGAAATTCTAGGAAATGCAAAGAAAGCCTAAGAAACACTTATTAACACTAAGAAATCCTAAGAAACACTAAGAAATGCTAAGAAACTCTAAGAAGCCCTATAAAACCCTAAGAAATGCTAAGAAATCCCTATAAGACCCTAAGAAACGCTAAGAAACCCTAAGAAATGCTATGAAACTATAAGAAACGCTAAGTAACACTAAGAAACCCTAAAAACATTAAAAGCCCAAGAAATACTAAAAAATGCTAAGAATCACTAAGAAACCCTATGAAACACTAAGAAATGCTAATAAACGGAAAGAAATGCCAAGAAACGCTACGAAACTCTAAGAAACCCTATAAAACCCTAAGAAACCCTATAAAACCATATGAAATGTTAAGAAACCCTAGGAAATGCTAAGAAACTATAAGAAATGCTAAGTAAAATTAAGAAACCCTAAAAACACTAAGAAACACTAAAAAATGCTAATAATTGCTATGAAACCCTAAAAACACTAAGAAACACTAAAAAATGCTAATAATTGCTATGAAACCCTAAGAAATGCTAAGAACCCTTAAGGAACCCTAGGAAATGTTACGAAACTCTAAGAAACCCTATAAAACACTAAGAAACGCTAAGAAACCCTATAAAACCCTAAGAAATGCTAAGAAACCCTAAGAAATGATGAGAAACACTATGTAATGCTAGGAAAGCCAAAAAAATCGTAAGAATCCCCTAGAAATGATAAAAAATGTTAAGAATCACTATGAAACCCTATTAAACCCTAAGAAACGCTATTAAACCCTTAGTCACATTAAGAAATGCTAGGAAACCCTAGTGAACACTAAGAAACCCAAAGAAATCCTAAGAAACCCTATGGAAAGCAAAGAACCCTTAAGATACCCAAAGAAACACTAAGAAAGCCTAGGAAATGCTTAGAAACACTAAAAACCCCAATGAAATCCTAAAAAATGCTAAAAACACTAAAAAGTGCTAAGAAACCTTACCAAATGCTAAGAGAAACTAAGAATCGCTAAGAAATGCTAAGAAACCCTAAGAAACGCAAAAAACCTATAAAACCCCCTTAAAAACCCTAAGAAAACCTAAAAACTCTAAGAAATGCTAAGAAACCCTATGAAATGCTAAGAAGCCCTATGAAACCCTAAGAAACACTAAGAAATGATAAGAATCACTAAAAAACACTAAGAAACCATAAGAAACTCTATGAAATGCTAAGAAACTATAAGAAACCCTATAAAATCCTATGAAAAGCTAAGAAACCCTATAAAACCATAAGAAATGCTAAGAAATCATAAGAAATGCTAAGAAACTATAAGAAACGCTAAGAAACACTAAAAAAACATTAAAAACCCAAGAAACGCTAAAAAATGCTAAGAAACCCTAAAAACCACTAAGAAACCCCAAGAGATGATAAAAAAATGCTAAGAAACTCTAAGAAACCCTAAGAAATGCTAAGAAACCCTATAAAAATCTAAAAAAAGCTGACAGACTCTAAGAATTGCTAAGAAACTATAAGAAATGCTAAGTTACCCTAAATAAACTTAACCAACACTAAGAAACCCCAAGAAACACTAAAAAAAAGCTAACAATCGCTAAGAAATCCTATGAAATCCTACGAAACTGTAAGAATCGCTAGAAAACCCTAACAAACACTAATAAACACTAAGAAACTATAAGAAACGCTAGGAAACCCTACTAAAGGCTAAGAAATGCTAAAAAACTCTTAAGAAACCCTAAGAAATCCTAAGAAACCCTAAAAAATGCTAGGAACTCTTAAGGAACCATAAGAAACGGTAAAAAACTATAAGAAACCATATAAAACGCTAAGAAACCCTATAAAACCCAATGAAACGCTAAGAAACCCTATTAAACTCTAAGAAATGCTAAGAAACTATAAGAAACAATAAGTAACACTAAGAAACCCTAAAAACCACTAAGAAACCCCAAGAGATGCTAAAAAATGCTAAGAAACGCTAAGAAACCCTAAGAAATGCTAAGAAACCCTATAAAAATCTAAAAAAAGCTGACATACTCTAAGAATTGCTAAGAAACTATAAGAAATGCTAAGTTACGCTAAATAAACCTAAACAACACTAAGAAACCCCAAGAAACACTAAAAAAAAGCTAACAATCGCTAAGAAATCCTATGAAATCCTACAAAACTGTAAGAATCGCTAGAAAACCATAAAAAACACTAATAAACACTAAGAAACTGTAAGAAACGCTAGGAAACCCTACTAAAGGCTAAGAAATGCTAAAAAACTATAAGAAACCATATAAAACCCTAAGAAATGCTAAGAAACCATATAAAACCCAATGAAACGCTAAGAAACCCTATTAAACCCTAAGAAATGCTAAGAAACTATAAGAAACAATAAGTAACACTAAGAAACCCTAAAAACCTCTAAGAAACCCTAAGAGATGCTAAAAAATGCTAAGAAACGCTAATAAAACCTTAGAAATGATAAGAATCGCTCGGAAATCCAAGTGAATACAAAGAAACCACAGGAAACGTTAAAAAATGCTAAGAATGGCTAAGAAACACTCTGATACCCTAAGAAATGCTAATAAACCCTTAGAAACATTAAAAAATGCTAGGAGACCATATTAAATGCTAAGAAATCTTAAGAAACCCTAAGAAATGATAAGAACCTTAAGAAACCCTAAGAATCCCAAAGAAACGCTTAGAAAACCTACGAAACCCTAAGAAACGCCAAAAACACTAAAAAGTGCTAAGGAACCCTTCCAAACGCTATTAAATGCTAAGAATCCCTAAGAAATACTAAGAAGCACCAAGAAGCCCTAAGAAACCCTAAGAAACGCAAATAAACCCCAAAAACCCTAAAAACCCGATAAAAAACACTTAGAAACCGTAAAAACTCTAAGAAATGCTAAGAAACACTAATCACCATAAGAAACATGAAGAAATGCTAAGAAACACTAATAAACACTTAAGACACTCTATGAATAGCTATAAAACCCTAAGAAATGCTATGAAACTCTAGAAAACCAAAGAAAGGCTAAGAAACACTAAAAAATGCTAAGAATCGCTAAGAAACACTATGAAACCCTACGAAACCCTAAGAAACACTAATAAATCCTAATAAACCCAAAGAAATGATAAGAAATACTAAAAAACCCTAGTGAATCCTATGAAACACTAAAAAACCCTAAGAAATCGTAAGAAACACTAAGAAATGATAAGAACCCTTAAGGAACCCTAAGAAACGCTAACAAAACTCTAGGAAACACTATAAAACCCTATAAAACCCTAAGAAATGCTGAGAAACCCTAATAAATTTTTGAAAACGAAACGCAAAGTAACACAAAAACACCAAGAATCGTAAAAAAATGCTAAGATTTGCTTATAAACCATAGGAAACCCTCATAAATCGTAAGAAACGCTAGGAAACCCTAGTAAATGCAAAAAAATGCTATGAAATCCTAAAAAACACTAAGAACCCTTAAAAAACCCTTAGAAAGCCTAAAAAACACTTAGAAACACTAAAAACTCCTATGAAACACGAAGAAATGCTAATAAATCCTAAAAAAATGGTAAGAAAGGCTAGAAAACCCTAGTAAACACTAAAAAACCCTAAGAAATCCTAATAAACCCTAATAAATGCTAAGAACCCTTAAGGAACCTTAACAAGCGCTAAGAAACTCTCAAAAACCCTATAAAACCTAAGAAACCCTAAAATCCTAAGAAATGCTGAGAAACCCTAAGAAATGCTATGAAACTATAAGAAACGCAAAGTAACACTAAGAAACAAAAAAAACACTAAGAAATCCCAAGAAACGCAAAAAAAAATGCTAAGAATCGCTAATAAATCCTAGGAAAGCCTTAAAAATGATAAGAAACCCTAAGAAACACTAAGAAATCCTAAGAAACCCTAAGAATCACTAAAAATCCTACAAAAAACCTTAGAATAAAAAAAATGCTAAGAAACCCTAAAAATTCCTATGAAACCCTAAGAAACGCAAAAAAAACAACAAATGCTAAGAAATGCTAAGAAATCATAAGAATTTCTATGAAGCCCCAAGAAGCCCTAAGAAACGCTAAGAAACCATAAAAACCCAAAAAAAACCTCTTAAAAAACCCTAAGAAACCTTAAAAACTCAATGAAAAGCTAATAAATGCAAAGCAACCCTAAGAAACGCTAAGAAATGCTAAGAAACTATAAAAAACCATATAAAACCCTAAGAAACACTAAGAAACCCTATAAAACCCTAAGAAACACTAAGAAACCCTATAAAACCCTAAGAAATTCTAAGAAACTATAAGAAACGCTAACTAACACTTAGAAACCCTAAAAAACACTAAGAAACCCGAAGAAATACTAAAAAATGCTAAGAATCGCTATGAAACCCTATAAAACCATAGGAAATGCTAATAAACCCTAAAAAACACTAAGAAACCCTTAGAAATAGTAAGGGGCGCTAGGAAACCCTAGTAAATGAAAAGAAATGCTAAGAAATCCAAAGAAATGCTAAGAAATGCTAAGAATCCTTAAGAAACCCAAAGAAACGCTAAGAAACTCAAGGAAATCCTATAAAAACCTAAGAAACGCTAAAAAAACCCTATAAAACCCTAAGAAATGCTAAGAAACTATAAGAAATGCAAAGTAACACTAAAAAACACTAAGAAACCCCAAGAAATGCAAAAAAAATGCTAATAATCTCTAATAAACCCTAGGTAACCCTTAGAAACGGTAAGAAATGCTAGGAAGCCCTAGTAAATGCAAAGAAATGTTAAGAAATCCTAAGAAACCCTAATAAATGCTAATAACACTTAAGAAACCCAAAAACGCTAAGAAAGCTTAAGAAAAGCTTAGAAACCCTAAAATACCTATGAAACACTAAGAAACGCTAAAAATACTAAGAGATACTAAGAATCGATAAGAAACCCTAAGAAACGCTAATAAACTCTAATAAACCCTAAGAAACTATAAGAAAGGCTAGAAAACCCTAGTAAACGCTAAAAATAGCTATGAAACCCTATAAAACCATAAGAAACCCTATGAAATGCTAACAAAGCCTACAAAACCCTAATAAACGCTAAGAAACCCTAAGAAATGCAAAGAAACGCTAAGAAACCCTAAAAACACTAAGAAACCACAAGAATCACTAAGAACCCCAATGAAACCCTAAAAAATGCTAATAAACCCTAGGAAACCCAAAGAAACGGTAATAAACGCTAGGAAACCCTAGTAAATGCTAAGAAACACAAAAGAAAACCCTAAGAAATCCTAATAAAATCAAAGAAATGATAAGAACCCTTAAGGAATCCTCAGAAACGCAAAGAAACGCTAAGAAAGCCTAAGAAATGCTATGAAACCCTAAGAAACGATAAAAAATGCTAAGAGTCACTATGAAATCCTAATAAATGCTAATAAAACCCTAGAAACAATAAAAAAATGCTAGAAAACCCTAGTGAACGCTAAGAAACACTAAGAAACCCTAAGGAATGCTAAGAAGCCCTAAGAAATGCTAAGAACCCTTTAGAAACTCTAAGTAACCCAAAGAAATGCTAACAAACCTAAGAAACGCTTAGAAACGCTAAAAAACCCTATGAAACCCTAAGAAAAGCTAAAAAATACTAAAAAGTTCCTAAAAACTCTATCAAACGCTAAGAAATGCTAAGAAAACCCTAAGAATCCCTAAAAAATACTAAGAAGCTTGAAGAAACCCTAAAAAACACAAAAACCCCTAAAAACCCTAAAAATACTAAAAACAGCTTAAAAACTCTAAGAAACCCTATAAAACCCTAAGAAACCCTATAAAACACTAAGAAAACCTAAGAACTCTTAAGGAACCCTAAGAAACGCTAAGAAAGCCTAAGAAACGCTTAGAAACCAAAAAAACCCTAAGAAACCCTAAGAAACACTAAAAATCACTAAAAAGTGCTATGAAACGCTACCAAATGCTAAAAAATGCTAAGAAACCCTAAGAATTTCTAAGAAATGCTAAGAAGCCCCAAGAAGTCCTAAGAAACACTAAAAACCCTAAAAACCTTTAAAACATAAAAAAACTCTAAGAAATGCTAAGAAACCATAAGAAACACAAAGAAATGCTATGGAATCCTAAGAAATGCTAAGAAACTCTAAAGAAACCCTAAAAAAAACCCTATAAAAATATAAGAAACGCTAAGAAACCTGAAGAAATGCTAAGAAACTATAAAAAATGCAATGTAACTCTAAGAAAACCTAAAAAACATTAAGATACCCAAGAAATGCTAAAACAAAGCACTAAGAAACCCTATGAATCCGTAAGAAATGCCAATAAACCCTAATAAACACTTAGAAATGGAAAGAAATGCTAGGAAACTCTAGTGAACGCTAAGAAATTTTAAGAAACCCTATGAAATGCTTAGAAAGCCTAAAAAACCCAATGAAATCCAAAGAAATGCTAAAAACACTAAAATGTGCTAAGAAACCATACCAAATGCTAAGAAATGCTAAGAAACTATAAGAAATGCAGAGTAATGCTAAGACAACCTAAAAAACATAAAAAACCCTAGAAACGCTAAAAAATGCTAAGAATCGCTAAGAAACTCTATGAATCTCTAAGAAATGCTAATAAACCCTAAGAAACCCTAATAAACCCTAAGAAATGGTAAGAAACCCAAAGAAATCCTAAAAAACCTTAAGAAACGCTAAGAACCATGAAGGAATGCTAAGAAACGCTAAGAACCATGAAGAAATGCTAAGAAATGCTAAGAAACTCTAAGAAATCCTATAAAACCCTTAGAAACGCTAAGAAACCCTATAAACTCTAAGAAACGCTAAGAAACTATAAGAAATGCTAAGTAATGCTAAGAAACCCTAAAAAACACAAAGAAACCCTAACAAACGCTAAAAACCCCTATGAAACACTAAGAAACTCTAAGAAACCTTATAAAACCCTAAGAAATGCTAATAAACTCTATAAAACCCTAAGAAACGCTAAGAAACCCTTAGAAATACTAAGAAATAATAAGAAATGCTAATTAACGCTAAGAATCCCTAAAAAACATTTAAAACCCAAGAAACTTTAAAAATGCTAAGAATCGCTAGGAAATGCTAAGAAACCCAAATAAACACTAAAAACTCTAAGAAATGCTTAGATACACTAAGAACCTGAAGAAACACTAAGAAACCCTAAGAAAAACTAATAAATGTTAAGAAATAATAAGAAAACCCTATAAAATGCCAAAAATGCTAAAAAACCATCAGAAACCATAGAAAACCCTAAGGAACCCTAAGAAATGATAAGAAATTCTATAAAACATTAAGAAACGCTAAAAAGTGAGAGTAATCGCTAAGAAACCCTATGAAACCCTAAGAAATGATAATAAACCCTTCGAAACCCTAAGAAACGTTAGGAAACCCTAGTAAATGCTAAGAAATGCTAAAGAACCCTAAGAAATGCTAAGAAACCCTAAAAAACCCTAATAAATGCTAAGAACCCTTATGGAATGCCAACAAACACTAAGAAACTCTAAGAAAGCCTATAAAACCCTAAGAAACGCTAAGAAATGCTAAGAAACCCTATAAAACTCTAAGAATGCTGAGAAACCTTAAGAAATGCTAAGAAACTATAAAAAAATGCTAAATAACACTAAGAAACCCTAAAAACACTAAGAAATACCAAGAAACGCTAAGAATCGTTAAGAAACCCTATGAAACCCTAATAAATCCTAAAACCCTTAGAAACGGTAAAAAATGCTAAGAAACACTAAGAAACGCTAAGAAAACCTAAGAAAACCTAAGAAATGCTAAGAACCCTTAAGAAACACAAAGAAATCCCATGAAACGCTTAGAAACCCAAAAAATACCTGTGAAACCCTAAGAAACATTAAAAAACACTAAAAACAAAATTCCTAAGAAGCTCCAAGAAGCCCCAAGAAGTCCTAAGAAACCCTAAAAAAAACCCAAAAAAACATATTTAAAAACCCTAAGAAAAATTAAAAACTCTAAGAAATGCTAAGAAACGCTAAGAAACCCTTAGAAATGCTAAGAAACACTAATAAACTCTAAGAAAACCTATTAAATCCTAAGAAACACTAAGAACCCTTAAGAAACCCTAAGAAATACTAAGGAAGCCTAAGAAATGCTAAGAAACTATAAGAAACGCTAAGTAACGCTAAGAAATCCTAAAAAACATTAAAAACCCAAGCAATGCTAAGAAAATTCTAAGAATCACTAAGAAACCCTATGAAACTCTAAGAATCGCTAATAAATCCTAAGAAATGTTACAAATGCTAGAAAACCCTAGTAAATACTAAGAACTCTTAAGGAACGCTAAGAAACTCTAAGAAAACCTATAAAACCTAAGAAAAGCTGAGAAACCCTAAAAAAATGCTAAAAAATAATAAGAAATGATAAGAACACCCTAAAAACACTAAGAAACCCCAAGAAATGCTAAAAAAATAATAAGAAACGCTAAGAAAACCCTAAAAACACTAAGAAACCCCAAGAAATGCTAAAAAATTCTAAGAATCACTAAGAAACCTTATGAGACCCTAAGAAACGCTAATAAACCCTAGTAAATGCTAATAAACGCTAAAAAACTCCAAGAAAAGCTAAGAAACCCTAAGAAATGCTAAGATACCCTAAGAAACGGTAGGAAACCAAATAAAACCCTAAGAAACACTAAGAAATCCTATAAAACCCTATGAAATGCTTATAAACTATAAGAAATGCTAAGTAACGCTACGAAACCCAAAAAAACACTAAGAAACTCTAAGAAACACTAAGATATCCTATGAAACTCTTAGAAATGCTAATAAATCTTAATAAACACTAAGAAATGGTAAGGAGCCCTAAGAAACCCTAAGAAATCCTAAAAAACCCTAAGAAATTCCAGGAACTCTTAAGGAACACTAAGAAATGCTAAGAAGCCCTAATAAACCCGTATAAACACTAAGAAACACTACTAAACTCTAAGAAACCCTAATAAATCCTAAAAAACCCTTAGAAACGCTAAGAACTCTTAGGAAACCCTAAGAAATGCTAAGAAACTATAAGAAATGCTAACTAACGCTAGGAAATCCTAAAAAACATTAAAAACCTAAGAAACACTAAGAAAATTCTAAGAATTGCTAAGAAACCCTACGAAACTCTAAGAATCACTAATAAACCCTAATAAATCCAAAGAAACGTTAACAAATGCTAGAAAACCCTAGTAAACTCTAAGAACACTTAAGGAATGCTAAGAAACTCTAAAAAAGCTAAGAACCTTAAGAAACCCTCAGTAACCCAAAGAAACGCTAACAAAGCCTAAGAAACGCTAGGAAACCCAAGTGAACACTAAGAAACCCTAAGAAATCCTAATAAAAGCTAAGAACCCTTAGGAAATCCTAAGAAACCCTTAGAAATCCTAGGAAACCCAAAGAAATGCTAAGAACCCTTAAGAAACCCTAAGTAACCCAAAGAAACGCTAACAAAGCCTAAGAAACGCTTAGAAACCCTAAAAAAACCCTATGAAAACATAAGAAACGCTAAAAAATGCTAAAGAAAACCTAAGAATCCCTAAAAAATGCTAAGAAGCCCCAAGAAGATCGAAGAAACCCTAAGAAATACTAAACAAATCATAAAAACCCTAAAAAATAGTAAAAATAGCTTAAAAAACTCTAAGAAAACCTATAAAACCTTAAGAAACCCTACAAAACCTTAATAAATGCTAAGAAACCCTAATAAATGCAAAGAAACCCTAAAAAATACTAAGAAACCCCAAAAAACTTTAATAAATGCTAAGAATTGCTAAGAAATTCTAAAAAACCCTGTGAAACCCTAAAAAATGCTAATAAACACTAGGAAACCCTAAGAAACAGTAAGAAAACAGTAAGAAACGCAAGAAAACCCTAGTTAACGCTAAGAAACCCTAAGAAATTCTAAGAACCCTTTTGAAACACTAAGTAACCCAAAGAAATGCTAACAAACCTAAGAAATGCATAGAAACCCTAAAAAACCCTATTAAACCCTAAGAAACACTAAAAAATACTAAAAAGTTCCAAGAAACTCTATCAAATGCTAAGAAATCCTAGAAAACCCTAAAAAATGCTAAGAAACTCTATAAAACCCTAGGAAACGATAAGAAACCATATAAAAACCCTAAGAAATCCTATGAAACCCTTAGAAATCCTAAGAAACCCAAAGAAACGCTAAGAACCCTTAAGAAACCCTAAGTAACCCAAAGAAACCCTAACAAAGCCTAAGAAATGCTTAGAGACCCTATGAAAACATAAGAAACACTAAAAAATGCTAAAGAAAACCTAAGAGTCCCTATAAAATGCTAAGATGCCCCAAGAGGATCGAAGAAACCCTAAGAAATACTAAACAAATCATAAAAACCCTAAAAAATAGTAAAAATAGCTTAAAAAACTCTAAGAAACACTATAAAACCTTAAGAAACCCTACAAAACCCTAATAAACGCTAAGAAACCCTAATAAATGTAAAGAAATGCTAGAAAACCCTAAGAAATCCTAAAAAGTTCCAAGAAACTCTATCAAATGCTAAGAAATCCTAGAAAACCTAAAGAAATGCTAAGAAACTCTATCAAATGCTAAGAAATCTTAGAAAACCCTAAGAAATGCTAAGAAGCCCTATAAAAACCGTAAGAAATGCTAAGAAACCCTATATAAACCCTAAGAAATACTAAGAAACTATAAGAAATCCTAAGTAATGCTAAGAAACCCTAAAAAACATTAAAAACCCAAGAAACGCTAAAACAAAGGTAAGAATCCCTAAGAAACGCTAAGAAACACTAATAAACCCTACGGAATTGTAAGAAACTCTAAGAAACCCTTTTAAAACCTAAGAATCGTTAAGAAACCCTATAAAACACTAAGAAACGCTAATAAACCCTAAGAAATGCTAATAAACTATAAGAAACACTAAAAAACCCCTAAGAAACACTATGAAACCCCAAGAATCACATAGAAAATGCTATGAATCACTAGGAAGCCCTAGTAAATGCTAAAAAACCTAAGAAACTCTAAGAAACCCAAAGAAAAACTAGGAAACACTAAGAAACCTAAAGAAACGGTAAAAAACTCTAAGAAACGCCAAGAAATGCAAAGAAACCCTAAAAACACTAAAAAAACCTAAAAACCCCATAAAAAACGCAAGTAACCCAAAAAACTCTAAGAAATGCTAAGAAACCTAAGAAACACTAAGAAACGCAAAGAAATCCTAAGAAACACTAAGAAACATTAAGAAACTCTTAGAAACCCTATAAAACGCTAAGAAATGCTAAAAACCATAAGAAAACATAGAAAACCCTAAGAAATTCTAAGAAATGCTGAAAACATTAACAGACGCTAAAATAGTGCTAAGCATTGTTAGGAAACTCTAGTAAATGTTATGAAATGCTAAAAAAACCCTAAGAAATGCTAAGAACCCTTAAGGAACCCTAAAAAATGCTACAAAACTCTAAGAAACTCTATAAAATCCTAAGAAACCCTATAAAACCCTAAAAAATGCTGAGAAAACCTAAGAAATGCTAAGAAACTATAAGAAACACTAAATAATACTAAGAAACTCTAAAAAATACAAAGAAACACCAAGAGATGCTAAGAAAATGCTAAGAATCATTAAGAAACACTAATAAACCCTAATAAACCCTAGGAAACCCTTAGAAACAGTAAAAAACATTAGGAAAACCTAAGAAATGCTAAGAAATCGTAAGAAGCCCTAAAAATGCTAAGAACCCTTAAAAAACCCTCTAAAACCCTAAAAAACGCTAATATACCCTAATAAAGCATAGGAAACCCTTAGAAATCCTAGGAAACCCTAGTAAACACCAATAAACACTAAGAAATTCTAAGAAATTCTAAGAAATGCTAAGAACCCTTAAGAAACCCTAAGAAACCCAAAGAAATGCTAAGAAAGCCAAAGAAACGCTTAGAAACCCTAAAAAATCCTATGAAACCCTATGAAATGCTAAAAAACACTAAAAAGTGACAAGAAACCCTACCAAATGCTAAGAAACCCTAAAAATTCCTAAGAAGCCCCAAGAAGCCCTAAGCAACCCTAAGAAATGCTAAGAAACCCTAAAAACCCTAAAAGAACCCAAAAAAACCTCTTTAAAACCACTAAGAAACCTTAAAAACTCTAAGAAACCCTAATAAACCCTTAGAAATGCTAAGAAACACTAATAAATGCTAAGAAACTCTAAAAAAACCCTAATAAATCCTAAGAAAGCCTAAGAAATGCTAAGAACTTTTAAGAAACGCTAAGGAAGCCTAAGAAATGCTAAGAAACTATAAGAAACGCTAAGAAACTATAAGGAACGCTAAGTAATGCTAAGAAATCCTAAAAAAATATTAAAAACCCAAGAAATGCTAAGAAAATTCTCAAAATCTCTAAGAAACTATGGAGCTCTAAGAAATGCTAATAAACCCTAAGAAATGTTAACAAATGCTAGAAAAGCCTAGTAAACACTAATAACCCTTAAGGAACGCTAAGAAACTCTAAGAAAACATAAGAAACGCTAAAAAATGCTATAAAACCCTAAGAAATGCTGAGAAACGCCAAGAAATGCTAAGAAACTATAAGAAATGCTAGGTAACGCTAAGAAACCCTAAGTAATGCTAATAAACCTTAACGCTAGGAAACCCTATAATATGAAAAGAAACACTAAGAAATCCTAAGAAACCCTAAGAAATGCTAAGAATCCTTAAGAAACCCAAAGAAATGTTAAGAAAGCCTAAAAAATGCCTAGAAACCCTAAAAAAACCCTATAAAACCCTAAGAAACGCTAAAAAACACTAAAAAGTGCTAAGAAACTATAAGAAAACATAACAAATGCTAAGAAATGCTATAAAACACTAAGAAATGCTGAGACCCTGCAAGAAATGATAAGAAACAATAAGAAATGCAAGGTAACACTAAGAAACCCTAAAAAATACTGAGAAACCCCAAGAAATGCTAAAAAAATACTAAGAATCACTAAGAAATGCTAGAAAACCTAAGAAATGCTAGAAACCATAGTAAACGCTAAGAAACACTAAAAAACCCTAAGAAAAGCTAAGAAATCCTAAGAAACCCTGAGAAACACTAAGAAACGCTAAGAAACCCTAAGAAACCCTATAGAACCCTAAGAAATACTAAGAAACCCTATAAAACCCTAAGAAATGCTAAGAAACACTAAGTAATGCTAAGAAACCCTAAAAAACACAAAGAAACGCTATGAAACCCTAAGAAACTCTAAGAAATGCTAATAAACCCTAAACACTAAGAAATGATAAGGAACTGTAAGAAATGCTAAGAAACACTAAGAAATCCTAAAAACCCCTAAGAAACGCCAAGAACCCTTAAGGAACACTAAAAAACGCTAAGAAACTCTAAGAAATCCCATAAAACCCTAAGAAATGCTAAGAAATTATAAGAAACACTAACACCAAGAAACACTAAAAAACTCTAAGAAACCCCAAGAAATGCTAAAAAAATTGCTAAGAATCACTATGAAGCCCTAATAAATGCTAATAAGCCCTTAGAAACAGTAAGAAACCCTAGTTAACGCTAAGAAACCCTAAGAAACGCTAAAAACCCTTAAGATACACTAAGAAAGCCTAAGAAACACTTAGAAACACTAAAAAACCCAATGAAAACCTAAGAAATCCTAAAAATACTAAAAAGTGCTAAGAAACCCTACCAAACGCTAAGAAATGCTAAGAAACCCTAAGAATCTATAAGAATTGCCAAGAAGAACTAAGAAATCATAAGAGACGCAAAAAAACCCTAAAAACCCCTTAAAAACCATAAGAAACCCTAAAAAATCTAAGAAACGCTAAAAAATGCTAAGAACCCTAAGAAACCCTAATAAACACAAAGAAACGCTAAGAAACTCTAAGAAATGCTACGAAACCCCAAGAAATGCTAAGAAAGTCTTTAAAATCCTAAGAAATAATAAGAAACCCTAAGAAACTCTAAGAAACAATATAAAACCCTAAGAAACCCTTTACAACGCAAAGAAATGCTAAGAAACTATAAGAAATGCTAAGTAACACTAAAAAACCCTAAAAATCACTAAGAAACCCCTATAAGCGCTAAAAAATGCCAAGAATTGCTAAGAAACACTAATAAACCTTTATAAATAGTAAGAAATGCTAGGAAACCCTAGTTAACACTACAAAACAATAAGAAAATGCTAAGAAACCCTAAGAAACACTAAGAACCCATAAGAAAAACTAAGAAACAGAAAGAAACACTTAGAAAGCCTAAGAAACGCTTAGAAGCCCAAAAAAAACCCTATGAAACCCTAAGAAATGTTGAAAAACACTAAAAAGTGCTAAGAAAACCTACCAAACGCTAAGAAATGCTAAGAAACCCTAAGAATTCCTAAAAAATGCTAAGAAGCACCAAGAAGACATAAGAAACCCTAAGAAACGCAAAGAAACCCTAAAAACCTAAAAATCCGTTAAAAAACCCTAAGAAACCCTAAAAACTATATGAAACACAAAGAAATGCTAAGAAACATTAAGAAGCCTATGAAACACTAAGAAACCCTAAGAAACGCTAAGAAACTCTATAAAACCCTAAGAAGCGATAAGAAACCCTATAAAACCCCATAAAACCCTAAGAAATGCTAAGAAACTATAAGAAATGCTAAGTAACGCTAAGAAACCCTAAAAAATATTAAAAACCCAAGAAATGCTAAAAAAAACCTATGAAAATGCTAATAAACATTAATAAACCCTAAGTAACAGTAAGAAACTCTAAAAAACCCTTCAAAACCCTAAGAAATGCTAAGAAACTGTAAGAAACCTTATAAAACACTAAGAAACACTAAGAAATGGTAAGAAACTATAAGAAATGCTAAGTAATGCTAAGAAACCATAAAAAACACTAAGAATCCCCAAGAAACACAAAGAAAATGCTAAGAAACCCTAGTAAACCCCATGAAATGCTAAAAAATGCTAAGAATTGCTAAGAAATTCATTGAAACTCTAAGAAACACTAATAAACCCTAAGAAATGGTAAGAAACCCTAAAAAATGCTAAAAACCCTTAAGGAACCCTAAGAAACTCTAAGAAACCTTATAAAACCCTAATAAAAGCTAAGAAACCCAATAAAACCCTAAGAAATACAAAGAAACTATAAGAAATGCTAAGTAACTCTTAGAAATCCTAAAAAATACTAAGAAATCCCAAGAAATGCTAAAAAATGCTAAGAATAGCTATTAAACCCTATGAAACCCTAAGAAACGCTAATAAATCCTTAGAAACAGTAAGAAATGCTAGCAAACCCTAATAAATCCTAAGAAACACTAAGAAATACTAAGAACCCTTAAGAAACCCTAAGAAACGCTGAGAACCATTGAGAAAACCAAATAAATGCTAAGAAAGCTTAAAAAATGCTTATAAACCCTAAAAAACCTATGAAATCCTAAGAAATGCTAAAAACATTAAAAAGTGCTGATAAACACCACAAACTCTAAGAAATGCTAAAAAAAAACTCTAAGAAATGCTAAGAAACCCTAAGAAATCCTAAGAAGCCTTAAAAAATGCTAGGAACTCTTAAGGAACCAAAAGAAACGCTAAGAAACTACAAGAAACCCTATAAAACCCTAAGAAATGCTAAGAAATACTATAAAACCCTAATAAATGCTAAGAAACTATAAGAAACCCTAAGAAATGATAAGAAACCCTATAAAACTCTAAGAAATGCTAAGAAACTATAAGATACGGTAAGTAATACTAAGAAACACTAAGAAACGCTAAAAAATACTTAGAATCGCTAAGAAACCCTCTAAAACCCTAAGAAACGCTAATAAACCCTTGGAAACTTTAAGAAACGCTAGGAAACCCTAGTAAATGCTAAGAAATTCTAAGAAACCCTAAGACATGATAAGAACCTTAAGAAACACTAAGAAACCCAAAGAAACGCTTAGAAAACCTATGAAACCCTAAGAAATGCCAAAAACACTAAAAAGTGCTAACAAATCCTTCCAAACGCTATTAAATGCTAAGAATCCCTAAGAAATGCTAAGAAGCACCAAGAAGCCTTAAGAAACCCTAAGAAATGCAAATAAATCCCAAAAACCCTCAAAAATCCTAAAAACTCTAAGAAAGGCTAAGAAACGTTGAGAAACCCTAAGAAACACTAATAAACACTTAGAAACTCTATGAATCCCTATAAAACCCTATGAAATGCTAAGAAACCCTAGAAAACCCTAAGAAAGGCTAAGAAACCCTATGAAATGCTAAGAAACCCTAGGAAACCTTAAGAAAGGCTAAGAAACCCTATGAAATGCTAAGAAATCTTAAACACTAAAAAATGTTAATTGACGCTAAGAAACCCTATGAAACCCTAAGGAATGCTAATAAACCCTAAGAAATGATAAGAAATGCTAGAAAACCTTATTAAATGCTAAGAAACACTAAAAAAACCCTAAGAAATCGTAAGAAACCCTAAGAAACGCTAAAAAACTCTACGAAACACTATAAAACCCTAAGAAATGCTGAGAAACCTTAATAAATGCTAAGAAACTATAAGAAACGCAAAGTAACACAAAGAAATAGTAAAAAAACACTAAGAAACCCCAAGAAATGCAAAAAAAAACAATGCTAAGAATCGCTAATAAACTCTAATAAACCATAGGAAACCCTTAGAAACACTAGGAAACCCTAGTAAACACAAAAAAAATTATATGAAATCCTAAAAAACCCAAAAAAACACTAAGAAAGCCTTAGAAACTCTTAGAAGCACTAAATGCCCCTATTAAACACTAAGAAACACTAAAAAACATCAAGAAATGCTAAGAAACACTATGAAACCCTAAGAAAAGCTAATAAACCCTAAGAAATGGTAAGAAAAGCTAGAAAACCCTAGTAAACACTAAACAACCCAAAGAAATCCTAGGAAACCGTAAGAAATGCTAAGAACCCTTAAGGAACCCTAACAAACGCTAAGAACCCTTAAGGAACTATAATAAATGCTAAGAAACTCTAGGAAACCCTATAAAACCCTAAAAGATGTTGAGAAACCCTAAGAAATGCTAAGAAAGTATAAGAAACGCAAAATAACACTAAGAAACACTAAAAACACTATGAAATCCCAAGAAATGCAAAAAATGCTAAGAATCACTAATAAACCCTAGGAAACCCTCAGAAATGGTAAGAAACGCTAGGAAACCCTAGTTAATGCAAAGAAACGCTAAGAAATCCTAAGAAACCCTAAGAATCATTAAGAAACCTACAAAAACCCTAAGAAACAAAAAAATGCTAAAAAAGCCTAAGAAACCCTAAGAAACGCTAAAAAAACAACAAACGCTAAGAAATGCTAAGAAATCGTAAGAATTCCTAAGAAACCCCAAGAAGACCTAAGAAACGCTAATAAACCTTAAAAACCCAAAAAAAACTCTTAAAAACCCTAAGAAACCATAAAAACTCAATGAAAAGCTAAGAAATGCTAAGAAACCCTAAGAAACACTAAGAAACGCTAAGAAACTATAAGAAACCCTATAAAACCCTAAGAAATGCTAAGAAACTCTATAAAACCCTAAGAAATGCTAAGAAATAATAAGAAATGCTAACTAACACTAAGAAACCCTAAAAAACATTAAGAAACCCAAACAAATGTTAAAAAATGCTACGAATCGCTATAAAACTCTATGAAACCATAAAAATTGTTAACAAATCCTAAAAAGACCTAGGAAATTGTAGTAAATGAAAAAAAATGCTAAGAAACCCTAAGAATCACTAAGAATCCTTAAGAAACCCAAAGAAACGCTAAGAAAGCCTAAGAAATGCTAAGAAACTCTATGAAACCCTATAAAACCCTAAGAAACGCTAAGAAACTATATAAAACTCTGAGAAATGCTAAAAAACCCTAAAGTCCTTTCTCATGACTTTTGTGACTCTTTAGGTCACTTGGGATCCATAAATTTCCCAGTTTGCCCTTTCTCTATCGGTTTCAGTTTATAAACCGACTTGGTTCTCACTTTGGAAATGACTAGTTCTTTTCCCAGTTTTTGTTATTATCAAAGAACGGCATTTACAACTCTCCCCTCATTTTAGGAGTTTTGTCTCTAAAACAATTACATCTTAAATAATTGAGGGTAACCTTCCCTCATTACACTATTGGTTTCCCATGTCTCTTCTTGCACTGGTCCGTTTTGCTAAAGAACTTTGACCATAGCAATCCTCTTATTCCTCAAGTTCTTATCCCTCCGGTCAGTGATTTGTACTGGTTTTGTTTGATAGGTCAAGTTCTCTTCTAGCTCTGGTGGAGGTCGGTCCAACACATGGCTGAATCAGGCTGGTACTTTCGTAGCACAAAGATATGTAATATATCATGTATTATCTACAAGTCTAGAGGTAGTTCCAATTTATAGGCCACCAGTCCTATCCTTTGGATAATGGTATAACGACCGATATACCTCAGTTTCAACTTTCCCCATTGTTGAAATCTAAGTATTCCCCTCCATGTGGATACCTTCAGAAATACTTGGTCTCCCACCTCAAACTCCATATCTTTCCTATGATGGTCAGCCTAACTATTTTGCCTATCCTGAGTGGCCTTAAGGCGACTCCTGATTAACTTGATCTTTTCTGTGGCATCTTCGATTAGCTGTTCCCTTTCCAGCTTCCTTTCCCCCACTTCTTCCCAAAATAAAGGGGTACGACATGATCGTCCATAAAAGGCCTCATAAGAAGTCATCTGAATACTAACATGATAGCTATTATTGTAAGAAAATTCCATTAGGCATAAGTATTCCTCCCAACCTTTATCCATGGTGAGTACGCACACTCTCAGCATATCCTCCAAGGTCTGAATTTCCATTCAGACTGTCCATTGGTCCGAGGATGAAACGTCATACTCATGTGGAGCTTGGTTCCCAAGGCACATTATAAACTTGGCCAGAACCATGAAGTAAATCTAGGGTCTCTATCTGATACTATGCTCACCGGAATACCATGGAGTCTTATTATCTCTCTCATATATAGGATGGCTAGTTGTTCGATTGAATCCGTCACTCTTATTGATAGAAAATGGGCGAACTTGGTTAATCGGTCCACTATGACCCATATTGCATCTCATCTTTTTCTTGTCACAGGTAATCACATGACAAAGTCCATAGTAATGTGCTCCCATTTACATTCTCGAATTATTAAGGGTTACAGTAGTCCTTATGGTTTTTAATACTCAGCTTTAATTTACTAACAGTACAAACATTGGGCTACATATTTCACAATCTCCCTCTTCATTCCTTTCCACCAATATCCTTGTTTGAGGGTGCAGTATATCTTAGTACTGCCCAGATGCATGGCATACACAGAATCGTGTACTTCTTTCAGGATTAATCTCCTCAGCTCTTTATCTTAAGGCACACATACCCTACCCTTGTAAGTTAGCACTCCATCACCTTGCAAGTCGTAGTCCAGTTTCGTCCCTCTGTTAACCGGATCCAAATAAGATTGGAGTTCCTTATCAGCCTTTTGTTGAGCCTTGATCTGCTCAGTTAGACTGGGTCTTACCACTACATTAGCCAACAAGCATTTCTCCTGCTTGTTCATCCTCAAATCCACCTTCATTCTCCCCAACTGTTGCAACAAGGATAGGTAACTTGTCTTTATTTGTACCACCTTAGTTTAGTATTTGCGACTTAAGGCATTTGCCACCACATTTTCCTTTCTGGGGTGATACTCTATCACAAGGTCATAGTCATTTAGCAATTCCAACCATCTCCTTTGGCGGAGATTTAACTCTTTCTAAGTTAGGAAATACTTAAGACTCTTGTGATCAGTGTATATCCTACACTTAACCCCGTAGAGGTAGTGTCGCCAAATATTTAAGGCAAACACTATCGCAGCTAATTCTATATCATGGGTTGGATAGTTTCTCAATGAAGCAGTTTCATCTTCGCCGGAGATATACATTTTTGCATTAATGAACAGTGTTTTCATCCTGAGAAAGAAGATGGCACTATTCTGAACTGGTCCAACTAGGATCAATGAAGAAAATCAGTCGGTTCAGGCCCGATTTGACCGGTTTTATCAAAATTAAAAATTTCTAAATTAATATAAATTCATTCTCCATCTAATGGTGGCTTCAATTTCCCAATTTGAATAATTTAAGCCACCAAGAAAAATAAATTTAGAAATCAATTCAAGTATGGTTCAAATCATTTCAATTCGGTTCAGGTCCGGTTCACCTTGAATTGGTCTTATTTTCCCAATGTTCATTTCCATAATTTTTATGACTGTTTAAGTTATTTGGGATTTACCAATTTCCAAGTTACCCTTCATTTATCATTTATGGTTCGTGAACCTCTCAATTTTCTCTTTTGAATTGTCCGATTTCATTTTCCGGTTTTCTTATCTTTAAAGGATGGGGTTTACATTTCAGGTTTGAGGGTCAGACGTCTAGAATGTCCACTCATACTCAGGGTAGAAGTCTGTGACTTTTATCATGGTGGACGGCAAAGTCGCACTGATCCCTAAGTGGGTGCAGTCTGGGACGGCCCTGCGAACGTTTGTACCATTTATGATAAAAGGTGTGTGATTGTTTGCTAAACGTCTCTCGAGGCAAGTGGATGTGCTAAACACACAAAATGGGCATTTTTAAAACTCACTCCCAACACCTACTCATTATAGAAATTTACCCCCTCCTTTTAACCCTTTTTCAGGAAAAAAGAATACCAACCTTAATAACCCCTCTTCGTTGAACCATAAGTTAGGTATGTAACTTTTCAATATATTAAGTTTTATATAATGCTATTTTAGGAAAAATAGGGAAAAGAGACATCTGACTACTCGTAATTTAAAAAGGGGTGAAATCTCTCATAGACCAAAGGGAGTGTCTTGTTGCTTATGGGGATCCGACCAAACCGGGTCGAAACGTGACAAATTGGACGCCCACGTTTGAGGACTCATTCCTCTCACACTCCAATGTTCCTTCCTCTTGGTTGAAACCCACAAGTTTATTCATCTAAGGAACCCTTGACAAAAACTCCCCAATCTGCTCGTCCAAAATCCATATCCTGACAAAGGAACCCCTTGGTTCCCTAGGGAGGTCCAGGATGAGACTCCAACTAGAGTTTTCCTCTCCTTCTTATTGAATGGATATTTATTTTAGTTTTCATATAAATAAATTAATTAGTATAAAGTTTTCTCAAGTGGACTTTATATGAAATGGTAGTGATGAAATTTAGTGTATCAAATTTGGGATTGAATTTCTTATATGAGATTTTCTTGGGCTCATTCCAATAAGTATGAATTGTGTCCTATTATGTTAATAGGAGGTAAAATAAAATAGCCTGTTTTGTTTATATTCTTTTTTATGGGGTGAAAATATTTGCAATGCCTTACCCCTTACAATCTATTTGGCAGATTTTTTGTGACAATAGGAGGATGTACTTATAACTTATCACCCGGTCATTTTCCTATTTAATATATATATATATATATCTTTACTATTATTTAACTTTATCAATCGATATTTGACTATTTTCGTAAAATTCATAATTATTTTACTTTATATCGAGTTGCTTGTTTAAGTCCCAATGAGTTTGCTTCATTATAATATAAACATTTAGAACATCCCTATTTTTCTATTATTAGATCGCATTTTTTTATAAATATTTATTAATTAAAACTATCTCACTTTTATGATTATGTGATTAATATTTTTGTTGTAAAATCTTTTAATATTCTTTTCATTTAACTAATCATATCATCACTTATACTTTTCATCTTATTTATATGGACATATGGGAACCACATCTATTACCTCTCATACAAGTAACCTTTACTATATTTATTTCATTGATAAATATAGTAAATTTTTATGGTTTTTTGTCATAAAAAATCGTTTGCAACTTGAAATTTTGCTTAACTACAAAATTAAATTTCTCCAATCAAATGGCGCCAAAAAATTTATTTCTACTGTGTAAACCCCGTTTCTCAAAATAAGAAAAACTGAAATAGAGAACCATAAAATTTTGAAAGAAAACTAAGTTTCCGATTGAACTAGAATTGGTGTAGAGAAATCAAAATGAGAATTTGATTGATCCTAAGTGATTAATGAAGATAAAAAAAATAAAGAAAAATGATCATGTTGTAAATTGGATATGAGAAGTGTATTAATTCAGGGCGAACTAGAACCGACCCGAGTTGAACCAACTTAAACTAGGAAAAACCAGTGCACAAATTCATTTTTAGAGATGATTTTAAAATGTAAATTTGGAAAATAGAAGTAACTACTATGTAGAAAATTAATTTAGATAACTTTAAAAATATTTAATTTTTAGAAACCAGTCTGAGCAGGCCTGAACCAACCGATTTTTTATTTTGGGTCATTAAACCCGATTCAATTAAACCGATCAACGGTTCAGTCAAGTCAACGGACCACCTACTATGTTAGTGCCTTGTCAGTGCATGCGAACAATCAACACACGACGCGTGGTGAAGCGCGCCTCATCAACCGTTAGGTCAGCGTTTAAAAGCCTTGACTAATTAGATCGTGAAACGTGTCCCCGGTCAATGGTCGGACTAAGAAAAACACACATCATCAAACGTTGACCAATTGGAGCATGACACGTGTCCTTAGTCAATGATTAGCTGAGGAAAATCTCTATCACTTGAGCTAACCAATGAGGGCCTGACACGTGTTAAGGATGTTAGGCCAATGACCAACTAGGATGTCCAAGAGAGGTTGACCAATCAGGAGTTGACACGTGGCAGGGCCATGTTGTATGGCTACAACTAATGGAAAGAGGACACATGGCAATAGCATAGTGCATTAGGTGGGAAACTAACAAATTTAAATTAGCTAATCAGAGGACGTCACGTGGTACGATCATCATATGGATTGATTTGTTTAATTCCCACGTAGGATAAAGCGACCAATGGGAGGTCATTACGTGTTCAGTCAAGGGACGACTCAGACACTGAGTAGGATGTTGTGTCAGCAACGTCAACCAATCACATCATACCATGTGGCAGTTCGCACATATGAAGCTCACATGCGCGCTCACAACGTCGTCTTCAACCTTTGATTAGTTGGAAAAATAAAATGGTCGAACAAACACCATAACTTGGGCAACCCATAAATCTCTCCAACAAGGCCTTAAATCGAAGAGTTAATAGTCGACCGATGGATGAATGGATAGACATGTTAGTTCTCAAGCTTCCTATATAAATAGCTCCCCACCATTCTTCCTCTTCATCCCTTGAAAGCTCGAAGAAGTCGAACTACTCCATTTTCCGATCACCTTTTAACAAGAGCTCCAACTTGGGCACTTTTCTTCACCTCACAAGGTGAATTTATATTCCATAGATTCCTACAGAAGTCCCCTACACGACTATACTCTTCAATTGCATTGAGGTCTCTGGAGAAGCAATGACGAGCTTTCATAGTATCGTCTCTTCCTCGATCGTCTACAACTAGAGAAATCCAAGCTCCATTTGATCCACCCTTGTGCCACCCACAACCAAACCAAGCCCTCCAAACCTTCCCTAGTGGAGTTCACATCCTTCCTACACCATCGTGGTAAGTCCCTACTACCGCCATTCGTTGGAATTTACTGTTCAAAGTGCGTTTTAATTAAAAATTAAATCAATAAATTCACACTACTTGGACCATCAATTGAGACATTATTTGCTCTAGGAAGGATCCCATGGAAGAGAGCAATCCTATGGCACAAAAAGCTCCGACCACCAGTCACTCACTAGTAAGTAATCAAAACTTTTCTCTCTCTAAAATGTTTTTTGGTGAATCTCCATTTAAGCTCATTTACAAGCCAAATTAGATGGTTTAAAGCATGAAATGATCATGGGGATATAGAAAAGATGATTAGAATCATGTTAGGACTAAATTGTTAAGGTTTAAGATCGAATTGTTGATAGTCAAAGTTAGATGACTAAATTACAATTTTTAAAATTTTGGGGACTAAATTATAATATTTAAAAATTGGGAATTTTATTGCAATTAGTGAGAAATCAAGTAACCAATTAGAAATAATTAGAAATTAGGAACCAAAAGTAAGATTTGAGAATCTTAGGGACCTAATTAGAAATAAGATAAACTTAATAACTTAATTGTAATTAATGAAAGTTACGAGTCTAAGTGTAAATAAATTATTATTTGAGACTTAATTGCCCAACTTGTTGTAGGAACTAATCACCTACAAGTTTGTGCAAATAAAAGGCATGCCAATCTCGGAAATCCACTTAGATGAAAAAATCTCAAAATACGGGTGAGTAGGATTTTTGGCATCAAGCCCAAATGGACTGATGATTCATTATTACTTGTAAGAATTGAAAAATTCTTTTCAAAAAATAATATTTCATGACTGCGTGAAACTGCCTAAACTATTTTGAGAATTATTTTTATTGCGAGCATGAATCAAGTTTATAGGACTACCCTTGAAAGGTGTGAGTCAATGCACTTCATGGGTATGATCTAATTTAAATGTTGATGTAGGATATGGGTGGGACCCATAATTGATAAAGAGTTTATTAGATTTAGTTTTGTAAAAGTTGGCCCAAGGCCACCATTTTGAAAAGAGAAGTGGACCTAAGGCCAATGGAAACAAG
Organism: Trapa bicornis; assembly: GCA_030064425.1. Lineage (NCBI taxonomy): Eukaryota > Viridiplantae > Streptophyta > Magnoliopsida > Myrtales > Lythraceae > Trapa > Trapa bicornis. The sequence continues at coordinate 18,673,212 of CM057761.1, forward strand.
TTAAATCTTATAAAGAAAGTTTTGATTTAAGAGTGATAAAATTATCACAATTTGATAGTTTTAGCTTAAGTTGTTGAGCTAGAGTTGGGTTTGAGTCTGTTGGGCTAGCAGCACAAATAGAAAGATGTTAAATCAAAATACACTTCTTTGTGATTGTAAACATACGAAACCAAGGATACGCCCGGAATGGGGTAGTGTTGGTTCTAATGGTTGCTAGACATTAAGGTTGGAACAAAGGAAGTTATCGCTGATCTAGTATGTCACGGGGTTCTAGGAAGTCCCAAAGCGCATTGATATTGAGGGAAAGCAAGAGAGGTCTCGTTCCTTAATAGCGGACAACTTCATTCAGAAATGTCCAAAGATTGGGAAATGGTGCTCATACAAACAAATAGTCGAGGTTTTAACCTCACACTAACATGGTAGAAGTTGTAACATCTCACTAAGGTGGACGGTAAGGGCACTATGGGTCATAAGTGGGGCATATCAAGGTTGTAACTTCACAGAGCCTGTTCTGCGAGTGATTGATCCCTTTAATGAGAAATGGTGTTTGATTTGTTGTTTGTCTAATACAAAAAGTATGCCTCCCTCCGGTTATGTGGAGCGCTTTGCCGTTCCCCTACCCATTCCCCATCCTGTCTCGACTCCGATTTCAAACTCGAGTATGTCATCTCCCTCTTCTCCCACTATACATGTTGACCCTTCTTCTCTAGCTGTCACTCCTACCGACCGAGACCCTATTGTGGCACATCCTCCTCCTTGTATGATCACTCACTTGTAGGATGACACCCTGCCCCCATGACATTTTATTATTAACCCTTATGTATTTCTTGCACCTCCACAAGAACCTCGCACATACACACAAGCATATTGTCATGCCCCTTGTATGTATACCATGCGAGAAGAATTCTTCACATTTCTCTACAATCACACATGGGATTTGATGTATGCACCGCCTGATCGACCCATTGTCGGTTGCAAGTGGGCCTACAAAATCAAAGAAAATATTGATAGCTCTATTACTCGATATAAGGCTCATCTCATTGCCAAAGGATTCTCCAAGCAACATGAGCTTGATTATGATGAGACCTTTAGTCCTGTTATTAAGTCGGTTACCATTCGGGTGATTCTTTCTATTGATATTTCACTTAGTTGGCCTATTCGTCAATTGGATGTCAATAATACATTTATTCATGGTCATCTTGCTGAAGAAGTCTACATGTAATAACCACCGGATTTCATTGACTCTTTTTACTCATTATGTCTACCAGCTTCATAAATCACTTTATGGTCTCAAGTAGGCACCCCACACTTTGTTTATGTATATAAGCTCTTTTATTACTCAATTGTGCTTTTATGCTTCTGTTGCGGATAACTCTCTTTTCATCTATCATACATACACATTCATTATATTTATGCTAATCTATGTCGATGATATTATTATTATTGTATCTCCCAATTTTACTCTCAATTTCACTCTTCATACTCTACAATTTGAATTATCCATCAAATATTTAAGGCATCTCCATCATTTCCTTGGGATTGAAGTCCACAATCATCTTTATGACATTTATCTCACTCAATCCAAGTACATTTAGAATTTTTATTATATAAAGCTGCCATGGATACCTGTATGCCTATATCTACGCTCGTTGCTCCTAGATCACGGCTCTCACTCAAGGTTGGGACACCTATTTCGAATCTCACTCCATATCGTCAGATTGTGGGTTCCCTTCAGTATATCACTATCACTCATCCCAATCTTGTCTACGTCATGCATCAAGTGTATCAATTTATGCATCAACCCACCAATATTCATTGGATTACTGCTACCTTTAAGAGACTCTTAATCTTGGCCTTAACCTTTGGCGCCACTCTCCTAGCTTTGTCCAATTATTCTCTAATATCGGTTGGGCCCGAAATCCTAATAATCGTCGTTCTATAAGTGCATATGTTATCTTTCTCGGCCGTAATCTTATTTTTTATAGTTATAAAAATTGACACATTATTGCACGTTATAGTACAAAATTCAAATATAATATTATTGGTAATACAACAAACTAAACTTATTTGGATCCGATCTTTTTTTCAAAAACTTAATCCGCCACTTTTCACTTATTTTACACTATATTACGAAAACCTATCACCTATTTATATCACGGCTAAAATTATTTTTCATGCGCGAACTAAAAAAATCGAGATTAACTATTTTTTTATTCGGGAATAAGTTAGTCGTATTTGACTTAATATTCAACTTATTGGTACTCATACTCCAATACTTGATCTAGACTCCAAAAATTTATTATTTACTTGATTCCACTTTTTTCGATACAAACTCTATATTGGTTAACTAACTTTGAGATTATGAGAAGTAATACATGTTAAAATATTATAATATATTATTATTATACTATTTTAACTAGTTATAATATATATAATATATTTAATAAATATAATATTATATATATTATATTATTATTTATTTTAAAATTTTTATGTTATTATTAACATATAAATAAAGTGTTTGTATACAAAACTATTTTTCAACCTATTTTACTAATATATTTTAGATTTTTAGATGAGAAAATAAAAAATAAATAGAAATATAATAAATTTTTAGTTCCAATTGTCTTAAATGTGAGAGTTTAATAATATAATGATATTTGTTGAAATTAGTCTCACATGAGCTCATTAAGTTAGCTCAATTATAAAGTATATTTGTAGTTGGTCTCTTGTCAAGGCTAGTCACACAAAAAACAAAAGGTAGTATTGAAATCGTTTGGTTCCAGTCATAATAGATTATATAAATAAGTAATGCTACGTGAGAGACAATGGACGGTTGATTTTGAACTAACAAAGTCATCCCTTTGAGTAGCTTGGAAAAAGACATGTAGAAAAAGGATGTCCATCTAGTAGCTCGACTTTCCCACCCCCATCAAAGACGGCAACGACTTTCTGGCATCCCAATTCCTGTCAGACAGATTTCCAATGCTCTTGAGATAGATCAGCTTAATTTATAAAATGAAATCCCCCTCAATTATTTCACTCATCACCCACTTCAACTCCTGCCTCTTGTTCGGCCATGAGCAGCCACGGGGATGGAGACTTCCATTTCTGGACCGAAACTGCCTCCCAATGTCATGTCACGAGATCGACAAGCCCGTGGAAATCAATGGAGGATGAGTGCCCCTCGTCCCCTCTCCTCCCTTATGACCACTCTTACAGTAGTGGCCATTCGCCGGCCTCGAGGAGGCGGGCTATCGAGCAAGGCAGGAGGGAGCTCCTTGAGATGACACTGTCCATGCCGGAGTCCAGCTTCGATCTCTCCCTGAAAGACATAGTTGAAGAGCATCTGAAATCGAAGGAGCCCATTGAAGGGATCGATAATAAGAAGAAGAAGCAGAAGAGCATGAAGAAGAGGAAGACAGTGAACGTCGCAGGGCCGGTTTCGAGGACCTGCAGCATGGACAGTGGAACATTCATGATAAAGATGTTCTTCCCAGCTTTCCTCGCATCGAGAAGGGTTAAAACAAGGGGAGGGAGCCAGTCCAAATGCAAGGTCTCGCCGAGGACGTCCATGGACGGGGCGGAGGATCGTAAGGATTGTAGATCGTGGAGCCTGAAGTCCCAATCTGCAGCAGATCAGAAAGTTCATGATAAGAACAGCAGTAGGAGAAGCACGTAAGTTCTCAATGAGTCAGGATGTGTGTGGAACGAAATCCCCACCGGATCCATTGATTTGAGTCCTTAAGAAGGGACCTATGTTTCGAACATCTAAAGTTTCATTGATATTAGTTACTTGAAAATTGAGGGAATACGTGTTGTTTGCTTTTTTTTCCACAGGTCATGTAGAGATGGCCGCAGAGGTGAGCAGTTACCCAGTTGCTGGCCTTTCGAGAAGATGAAGAGCACGTTGAGGAGGCAGAGGACTTGCAACTTCTGAAAGAAAATAGATCCACCCTTTTCACCATTGAAATCGAATCTTTCATTTTTTAGACATTTTTTTTATGAATTGACATGGGTTCTTTCTGATTTGCCAGTGAAGAGCTCTGCTCGTCATGTTTCAGATTCGATCTTCATGCTCATCATGTAAGGAGCACAAAAGGGCAGTGTTAAGTGAAGAAATATGCTCCTTGTGGAAAATAATACGGCAAATAAGTTATTCTTTATCTTCCGTGCTCCATGTTATTTTTTGTTGTGCAATGAATTTAATGATATTATAGAAGGAGACCCCACTAGTCCATCAAACAAAAGCGATAAAGAAATGTTAGTGTGTATGAACAAGTCTTTGGCTCCACCGGTTATATCATTTTAAGGCATGTTATTGTGGTTGCCATATTTCATATACATGTGGTACTCATCTCTAAAAACAATTGATATATACGATTTGTGGAGAATATTATGCTATATTTAATAAAATAAAAAAATATTATCCTTTTATAACCTCGAAAATATTATAATATTTATAATAAATAACTTTTAAATAAAAATAAATACTAATACTTATATATTAATAATATATTATTAATACTATAATATATAGTGATCTCGTACTCAAACGATAAATTTGACTCGTGTTATATATAAGTATAAAAAAGATATTAAACTAATTATTACAAGTTATTTGAAATCGGAAAAATAATACACAACTTATAAACGGTTAATTAGTCTAGTTGAGTGTTATTTTAAAATTGTATTCAATAATTGTATATATTTTATATATGTATATGAGTGCAGATATTAAAATATAATAATAAATTAAATAAAATAAAAAATTATTATATATTTATAAATTTATAAAAATTATATTACTTATAATTTATATTTAAAAGTATGAATTCTACCTATTATAAATAAAAAGTAATTTAATATTATAAAATAATCTAAATGTCTCATTAAATAATATTAAAAGAATGTAATTAAGATACCACATAATAAAATACTTATTATGAAATAATTAATAAAGGTTTTTTATAAAAATGCCAGCACATACAAGATGTGTATGAATGTATCATGTTTTTCAAAAATATAATGAATTAATTGATTAATTTAAAAAATGAATATTACTTTACAATTGGGATAAATTATTGTTAGCTTTGATAAATTATATTTAAAATGAAAATTACCTATGTCTACCGTCAAAAGCAGCTTATTCATAGAAAAAATAAGATAAAAATATTTTTACATGTCTACTTAAAATATCTAGTTCATGAATAAGTTAAGAGAATATGAACAATAATTTATTTGTTAAGAGCTATAAGTTAATAATGTGAATTCCCTAATAACACCGTACGTAATATAAAAAAATCTAAAAATTTTACAAGGTAAGTAAAAAATGTGAAATGTGAAATTGTTACGTAATCAATAAAATATAAATATATATAAACGATACACATAAATTCATTAAAAAAAATGATAACTTTAAAATTTCTCTCACGAGAAAAAACAAAACATAAGCTCAGACAATACATATTGAATGAAATGTGTATTATTAAATGATTCAATAATTACTCTTTACATATATGTCTCATAATTTTAGATTAGTAATCATTTTAAAAAATGAAATAATATATTGAGGTTACCATATAAAACATTTATTATTAGTTTAAAATATTTATTTAAAGTAATATATATCAATACAATATTTTAAAATTGAATTTTCTATCCTAAGCAATATATAATATATGATTGCTACAATGACTAACAATCTCACTAGTTATTCCAAATTTTAAATATAATTATTTTATTAATTTAAACTAATATGAAAAGTTTTGTCACGATGCAACTTTTTTTTAAAATGGGGTCTCGATATAATAATGTATAAAACTCCTTCCATATATAAAATTGGGCACTACACCAATACAGTACCATCAATATATTAGATTAGGCCCATAATATAAAATTTATTTAATTTCTACAAAAAAAAAATTTTCATTTATTAAAGTGTAAACAACTTTTATATATATATATATGTGTGTGAGAATCGAAAAATTACCATGGAATAAATATGTGAGAGAGATAGATGTTGAGCGAATGCTAATTTTCGATTTTAATTTACTTAAAATGTTAATATGAGGGTATTTTTTAGTATTCTTTTCCAAAACATCATATTTTTCAAATAAATTATAAGTAAGAGGTTTATATTCTAAAATAACTATCAAATTATGTTCGTCCATACTCTTTAAATTTTTGTGATGTTTACAATACATTATTTTGTGAAGGTTTATCTTCCAAATATATTCACACACAACATAACTTTTAAATATATATATGGTTTGTAAATCTCATCCTCTCATACTAAGTAAAAAAAAAACCGGATAAATTTTGAGAGAAAATCGAGAAATTAAGTAAATTAGAGTTAATAAAAAAAAATTAAAATGAGAATTTGAAAAATTATAATTAGTCAATAAATTCAAACATTATGAAAAGTAACTATGAAGTAGATTTGATGTGAAAATCATACTATTTTAGGGTGAACCAAATTGAACTGTGAATAATCGGTTTAAATATTCATTTTTTTAGATGAGTTAAAAATAACAAATTGGAAAATTGAAATAACTACTAGATAGAAAATAAATTTATAAAAATTTATAAATTTTTAATTTTTATAAAACCAATCGAATATGGCCTGAAATGGCCAATTTTCGATTTTGGGTCATTGAACCCGATCAGACCAAACTGGTTTAGATTAGCTCAGTCAACGCCTAAAACACTGACCAATCAAAAGGTGACACATGTCTCTAGTCGACAGTCAAATGAATAAAATCCACCTCAACGACAACCAACTAATAAGAGAGCGACACGTGTCCCAATGAACAATCAATGTCAAAAAGGCCCCATCAGCAAAATCGACCAATTAGTGGATGACACGTGGTAGTGCTACGTCAGATAACCTCAACCAATCGGAGGTTGATACGTGACAATGACACTAGGCGTCAGGAAGGAAATCTGATGCATTTAAAATAGCTAATCAGAGTACGCCATGTGCCACGATCAACGACTGACCAAACATGGTCAATAGCCACGTTGGAACGAGCAGCCAATAGGAGGATGTTCGCCAAGAGGATGTTCTCAAGATCGGAATTCACTATGAAACCTAAGAAAGGCTAGAAAACCATAGTAAATGCTCCTGGCGAATGAGCAACCATAGCATTTACTATGGTTTTCTAGCCTTTCTCAAGATCTTGAGAACATCCTCCTGGCGAACGCTAAGAAACCTAAGAAAAACTAAGAAACGCTAAGAAAACCTAAGATCGGAACAAGCAACCATAGCATTTACTATGGTTTTCTAGCCTTTCTCAAGATCTTGAGAACATCCTCCTGGCGAACACTAAGAAAAACTAAGAAACGCTAAGAAACCCAAATAAACTCTAAGAAACACCGAGAAATGATAAAAAAATGCTAAGAATCGCTAAGAAACCCATTAAAACACTAAAAAATGCTAATAAACCCTAAGAAATGGTAAGAAATCGTAAGAAATCTTATAAAACCCTAGAAATGCTAAGAAAACCTAAGAAATCTTACAAAACCCTAAGAAATGCTAAGAACCCTTAAGGAAGCCTAAGAAACACTAAGAAACCCTATAAAACCCTAAAAAATACTAAGGAAACCCTATAAAACCACTAAGAAATGTTGAGAAACCCTAAAAAGTACAAAGAAAATAAAAGAAACACCAAGTAACTCTTAGAAACCCTAAAAAATACTAAGAAACCCCAAGAAATGCTAAAAATTGCTAAGAATGGGCTATGAAATCCTAAGAAATGCTAATAAACCCTTAGAAATAGTAAGAAATGATTAAAAAAAACCCTAATAAATCCTAAGAAAACGCTAAGAACCCCTAAGAAACCCTAAGAAATGGTAAGAACCATTAAGAAAACCTAAGAAATGCTAAAAAAGCCTAAGAAACACTTCAAACTTAGCGTTTCTTAGGGTCTCCTAGCATTTTTTTTAGCGTTTACTAGGGTTTCCTAGTGTTTCTTACTATTAATTAGGTTTTCCTAGGGTTTATTAGCATTTCTTGGGGTTTCATAGGGTATCTTAGCATTTCTTAGCGATTCTTAGCATTTTTTTTCATTTCTCAGTGTTTTTTAGGGTTTGTTAGTGTTACTTAGCATTTCTTATAGTTTCTTAGCATTTCTTAGGGTTTTTTAGCGTTTCTTAGGGTTTTATAGGCTTTCTTAGAGCTTCTTATCCTTTCTTAGTGTTTCTTAGGGTTTCTTAGAGTTTATTATTGTTTCTTAGCTTTTCTTAGTGTTTCTTAATGCTTCTTAGCATTCCTTATAGTTTCTTAGCATTTCTTAGGGGTTTGTCAACATTTCTTATGGGTTTGAAGGGTTTCTTAGCATTTCGTAGTGCTTTATAGGTTTCTTAGCATTTCTTAGGGTTTTATAGGGTTTCATAGAGTTTCTTAGCGTTTCTTACAGTTCATTGATGGTTCTTAGCATTTCTTAGGATTTCTTAGGGTTTCTTAGCATTTTTTAGGATTGTTTAGCATTTACTTAGGGTTTATTAGCATTTCTCATAGGGTTTCTTAGCAATTCTTAGTATTTGGTGAAAGTCTGGTGTCGTGAAAGTCTTGGGGTCTTGCTATATTTGGTGTAAGGTGTCGTCAGCATATTGAAGAGGTTCTTATCAGTTTCTTAGCGTTTCTTAGTGTTTCTTAGGGTTTCTCAGAGTTTCTTAGGGTTTTTAGCATTTCTTAACATTTACTAGGGTTTCCATTTCTTACCATTTCTTAGGGTTTCATAGAGTTTCTTAGCAATTATTAGCATTTGTTTAGCATTTCTTGGGATTTCTTAGTGTTTTTTAGGGTTTCTTAGCATTTCTTAGGGTTTTATATGTTTTCTTAGTGTTTCTTAGGGTTTTATAGGGTTTCTTAGGGTTCCTTAAGGGTTCTTAGCGTTTCTTAGGGTCTCTTACCATTTTTTAGCGTTTACTAGTGTTTCCTAGTGTGTCTTACTATTAATTAGGTTTTCCTTGAGTTTATTAGCATTTCTTTGGGTTTCCATAGGACTTCTTAGAATTTCTTAGCTATTCTTAGCATTTTTTTGCGTTTCTTAGTGTTTTTTAGGGTTTCTTAGCGTTACTTTGCATTTCTTATAGTTTCTTAGCATTTCTTAGGGTTGTTTAGCGTTTCTTGGGGTTTTATAGGGTTTCTTAGAGCTTCTTAGCCTTTCTTAGTGTTTCTTAGTGCTTCTTAGCTTTTCTTAGCATTTCTTAGTGTTTCTTAGTGCTTCTTAGCATTCCTTATAGTTTCTTAGCATTTCTTAGGGGTTCTCAACATTTCTTAGTGGTTTGAAGGGTTTCTTAGCATTTCGTATTACTTTATAGGTTTACTAGCATTTGTTATGGTTTTATAGGGTTTCATAGAGTTTCTTAGCATTTCTTATAGTTCTTTGATGGTTCTTATCATTTCTTAGGATTTTTTAGGGTTTCTTAGCATTTCTTAGGATGTTTTAGCTTTTACTTAGGGTTTATTAGCGATTCTTAATATTTGTTTAGCGTTTCTTAGTATTTTTTAGGGTTTCTTAGCGTAACTTAGCATTTCTTATTGTTTCTTAGTAATTCTTAAGGTTTCTTAGCATTTCTTAGTGTTTTATAGGGTTTCTTAGTGTTTCTTAGAGTTTCTTAGGGTTCCTTAAGGTTTCTTAGGGTTTTTGAGGATTTCTTAGGGTTTCTTAGCAATTCTTAGGGTTTTTTAGCGTTTACTAGGGTTTCCTAGCATTTCTTACCATTTCTTAGAGTTTCTTAGCATTTCTTAGGTTTTTCTTATTGTTTCTTAAGGTTTTCTAGGGTTTCTTATGGTTTCTTAGCATTTCGTAGGGTTTTATAGGGTTTCTTAGAGTTTGTTAGCGTTTCTAGTGTTTCTTAAGGTTTTTAAAGATTTCTTAGGGTTTCTTAGGGTTCTTTGCATTTCTTAGAGTTTTTAGGGGTTTTTTTTTTTTTGTGTTCCTTATGGTTTGTTAGGGTTTCTTAGCATTTCTTAGGGATTCTTAGCATTTCTTAGCATTTCTTAGGGTTTCATAGTGATTCTTAGCATTTTTTTAGTGTTTCTTGGGATTTCTTAGTGTTTTTTAGGGTTTCTTAGCATTACTTACTGTTTCTTATAGTTTCTTAGCATTTCGTAAGGTTTCTCAGCATTTCTTAGGTTTTTTAGGGTTTCTTAGGGTTTTATGGGGTTTCTTAGAGTTTCTTAGTATTCCTTAAGGGGTTCCTAGCGTTTCTTAGGATTTTTTTAGTATTTCTTAGTGTTTCTTAGCGTTTTCTAGGCTTTCTTTTGGTTTCCTAACGTTTTGTAGGGTTTTATAGGGTTTCTTAGAGTTTCTTAGTGTTTCTTAGCATTCCTTAGAGTTTTTTAGGGTTTTAAGTGGTTTTTAGGATTTTTTTGCGTTTCTTATGGTTTCTTAGGGCTTCTTGGGGTTTCTTAGCATTTCTTAGGGATTCTTAGGATTTCTTAGCATTTCTTAGTGTTGGGTAGGGTTTCTTTGCACTTTTAGTGTTTTAGAGTTCATTAGGATTTCATATGGTTTTTTTAGGGTTTCTAAGCGTTTCTTAGGATTTCTTAGGGTTTATTAGTATTTCTTAGAGTTTCATAGAGTTTCTTAGCTTAAACTAGCAATTCTTAGCATTCTTTTACCGTTTCTTGTGTTTTTAATGTTTTTTAGTGTTTCTTAGTATCCTTATGGTTTCTTAGTGTTTTATAGGGTTTCTTAGAGTTTCTTAGCGTTTCATAGAGTTTCTTAGGGTTTCTTAGTGTTTCTTAGGGTTTTTTAGGGCTTCTTAGCATTTCTTAGTGATTCTTAGGGTTTCTTAGCATTTCCTAGCATTTCTTAGAGTTTTTAGGTTTTCTTAGGGTTTTTAAGGGGTTTTTAGTGTTTGTTTTTGAATTTTTTTCCATTTCTACGTGTTTCTTTTGCTTTCTTAGTATTTCTTAAGGGTTCTTAACTTTTCTTAGGATTTCCTAATATTTCTTAGCATTTCTTAGCATTCACTAGGGTTTCCTAGCGTTTTCTTTCCATTTCTAATGGTTTTATTATAATTTATTAGCATTTCTTAAGGTTTCATAGGGTATCATAATGATTCATAGCATTTTTTTAGCATTTCTTAGGGTTTCAAATGTTTTAGGGTTTCTTAGTGTTACTTAGCGTTTCTTATAGTTTCATAGAAATTCCTAGGGTTTCTCATCATTTCGAAGGGTTTTATATGGTTTCTTAGCTATTCTTAGAGTTTTATTGGGTTTCTCAGTGTTTCTTAGGGTTCCTTAAGGGTTCTTATCGTTTCTTATGATTTTTTAGGATATCTTAGGGTTCATTAGCATCTCTTAGAGTTTCATAGGGTTTGTTAGCGTTATTTAGCGATTCTTAGCATTTTTTTAGCGTTTCTTGAGTTTTTAATATTTTTTTAGTGTTTCTTATGGTTTCTTAGCATTTCATAGGATTTCTTAGCATTTCTTATGGTTTTATAGGGTTTCTTAGCTTTTCATAGGATTTTATAGGGTTTCTTAGAGTTTCTTAGCGTTTCATAGAGTTTCTTAGGGTTTCTTAGAGTTTTTTAGTATTTCTTTACGTTTCTTATCATTTCTTAGTGTTTCTT
>CM057761.1:18685300-18726428 GCA_030064425.1 Trapa bicornis
ATTTTTTAGCATTTTGTGGGTTTCTTAATGATTTTTAGGATTTCTTAGTGTTACTTAGAGTTTTTTTTATAGTTTCTTAGCATTTCATAGGGTTTCTTAGCGTTTCTTAGGGTTTTATAGGATTTTTTTAGTGTTTCTTAGGGTTTCATAGCGTTTCTTAGTGTTTCTTGGCATTTTTAGCATTTCTTAGAGTTTTTTTTTTATGTTTTTATGATTTTTTTAAGAGGTTTTTAGGGTTTCTTTGTGTTTCTTAGGGCTTCTTTGCATTTCTTAGGAATTATTAGGATTTCTTAGTATTTCTTAGCATTTGGTAGGGTTTATTAGGACTTTTTTGTATTTTTAGCATTTCTGAGGGTTTCATAGGGTTTCTAAGCATTTCTTTTGGTTTCTTAGGGTTCCTTAAGGTTTCTTAGCATTTCTTTGGTTTTCTTAGGATTTCACAGTGTTTCTTAGCGTTTTGTAGCATTTACTAGGGTTTCCAAGCATTTCTTACCATTTCTTAGGGTTTATTAGCGTTTTTAGGGTTTCTTAGCATTTCTTTGCATTATTTTATCATTTCTTGGGGTTTCTAAGTGTTTTTTAGGGTTTCATAGCGTTTCTTAGGGTTTTTTTTGTGTTTCTTAGGGTTTCTTAGGGCCTCTTGGAGCTTCTTAGCATTTTTTAGGGATTTTTAGTGTTTTCTTAGCATTTCTTAGTGTTTGGTAGTGTTTCTTAGCACTTTTTAGTGTTTTTTAGGGTTTCTTAGGGTTTCATAGAGTTTTTTAGAGTTTGTAAGTGTTTCTTAGGCTTTCTTAGCGTTTCTTTCGGTTTCCGAGGGTTTCTTAAGGGTTCCTAGTGTTTCTTAGGATTTCATATTGTTTCTTAGCATTTCTTAGCGTTCACTAGGGTTTCCTACTGTTTCTTACCGTTTTTAAAGGTTTATTAGCGTTTCTTATAGTTTCATAGGGTTTTTAAGCGACTCTTAGCATTTTTTTAGCATTTATTGGGTTTCTTAATATTTTTTAGAGTTTCTTAGTGTTACTCATTTTTTTTTTAGTTTCATAGCACTTCTCAAGGTTTCTTAGCATTTCTTAGGGTTTTATAGGATTTTTTTTTGTATTTCATAGAGTTTCTTAGTATTTCTTAGTGTGTCTTAGGGTTTCATAGCGTTTCTTAGTGTTTCTTAGGGTTTTTTAGTGTTTCTTAGCATTTCTTTTGATTTCTTAGGTTTCCTTGAGGGTTCTTAGCGTTTTTTTGGTTTTCTTAGGATTTCTTAGGATTTCTTAGTGTTTCTTAGCATTTAATAGGGTTTCCTAGTGTCTATTACTGTTTCTTAGGGTTTCATAGCGTTTCTTAGTGTTTCTTAGCATTTTTAGCATTTCTTAGCATTTCTTAGAGTTTTTTTTATGTTTTTATGGTTTCTAAGAGGTTTTTAGGGTTTTTTTGTGTGTCTTAGGGCTTCTTTGCATTTCTTAGGAATTATTAGGATTTCTTAGTATTTCTTAGCATTTGGTAGGGTTTACTAGCACTTTTTTGTGTTTTTAGCGTTTCTTAGGGTTTCTTAGAGATTCTAAAAAGCCCTACATAACGCTAAGAACACTTAAGGAACGCTAAGAAACTCTAAGAAATCCTATAAAACCATAAGAAATGCTATGAAACCCTAAGAAATGCTGAGAAATACTAATAAATGCTAAGAAACTGTAAGAAACGCTAAGTAATGCTAAGAAACCCAAAAATCACTAAGAAACCCCAAGAAACGCTAAAAAATGCAAAGAATTGCGAAGAAACCTTTAGAAACGATAAGAAACGCTAGGAAACACTAATAAAAGCTAAGAAACCCTAAGAAATCCTAAAAAAACCATAAGAAACACTAAAAACCCTTAAGAAACCCAAAAAAAATGATAAGATAGCCTAAGAAATGCTTAGAAACCTTAAAAAACCATATAAAACCCTACGAAACGCTCAAAAACACTAAAAAGTGCTAAGAAACCCTACCAAATGCTAAGAAATGCTAAGAAACCCTACCAAACACTAAGAAATACTAAGAATCACTAAGAAATTATAAGAAGCACCAAGAAGCCCTAAGAAACCCTAGGAAACATAAAAAATCTCTAAAACCCTAAAAAACCCATAAAAACCTCATGTAACCCTAAAAACCCTAGGATATGCTTAGAAATGCTAAGAACCCTAAGAAATCCTAAGAAATCCTAAGAAACACTAAGAATCACTAAGAAACTCTAAGAAACTCTATAAACCGCTAAGAAACTCTAAGAAATCATAATAAACCCTAGAAAACCCTAAGAAATGCTAAGAAACCCTAAAAAACATTAAAAAATGCTAAAAATGCAAAGAATTGCTAGGAAACTCTATGAAACCCTAAGAAACTCTAATAAACCCTAAGAAAGGCTAGAAAACCCTAGTAAATGCTAAGAAACCCTAAGAAATCCTAAGAAACCCTAAGAAAGGCAAAAAACTCGTAAGGAACCCTAAGAAACGCTAAGAAACTCTAATTAAACCTATAAAACCTTAAGAAATACTAAGAAACATTATAAAACCCTAAGAAATGATAAGAAACAGTATAAAACCCTAAGAAATGCTAAGAAACTATAGGAAATGCTAAGTAATAATATAAGAAACTCTAAAAACACTAAGAAACCCCAAGAAACGCTAAGAAAATGCTAAGAATCGTTAATAAACCCTATGAAACCCTAATAAATGCTAAAAAATGATAAGAAATGCTAGGAAACCCTAGTGAACGCTAACAAACACTACGAAATTCTAAGAAACCCTAAGAAATGCTAAGAACCCTTAAGAAACACTAAGAAAATGAAGGAAATGCTAAGAAAGCCTAAGAAATGCTTAGAAACCCTAAAAAACCCTATGAAACCCTGAGAAACGCTAAAAACACTCTAAAGTGCTAAAAAAACCCTACCAAACGCTAAGAAATGCTAAGAAACCCTAAGAATTCCTAAGAAGCCCCAAGAAGACCTAAGAAGCCCCAATAAGCCCTAAGAAACGCTAAAAAGCCTAAAAAAGCCCAAAAAACCTAAGAAACCCTAAAAACTCAAAGAAACGCTAAGAATTGCTAAGAAATGCTAAGAAACCCTATGAAACTCTAAGAAATGATAATAAACCTAATAAACCCTAAGAAATAGTAAGAAACCGTAAGAAAAGTGAAGAAACCCTAAGATATCCTAAAAAACCCTAAGAAATAGTAAGAAACCGTAAGAAAAGTGAAGAAACCCTAAGATATCCTAAAAAACCCTAATAAACACTAAGAACCCTTAAGGAACAGTAAGAAACACAAAGAAACTCTAAGAAACCACATAAAACCCTAAGAAACGGTAAGAAACCTTATAAAACCCTATGAAATGATGAGAAACCCTAAGAAATGCGAAGAAACTATAAGAAACGCTAAGTATTGCTAAGAAATCCTAAAAAATATTAAAACCCAAGAAACGCTAATAAACCCTAAGAAATGCTAGAAAACCTAAGTAAATGCTAAAAAAACTCTAAGAAATGTTAAAAAAACCCCAAAGAAATCCTCAAAAGCCCTAAGAATCTCTATGAAACCCTAAGAAACTCTAATAAACCCTAAGAAATGTTAGGAAACCCTAGTAAACGATAAGAAATGCTAAGAAATCCTAAGAAACCTAAGAAATGCTAAGAACTGTTAAGGCATCCAAAGAAATGCTAAGAAACTCTAATGAACCTTATAAAACCCTAATAAACGCTAAGAAACCTTATAAAACACTAAAAAATGTTAAGAAATGGTATAAAACCCTAAGAAATGCTAATAAACCCTAAGAAATGCTAAGAAACTATAAGAAACGCTAAGTAACAATAAGAAACCCAAAAAACACTAAGAAACCTCAGGAAATGCTAAGAATCATTAAGAAACCCTAATAAACCCTTAGAAATTGTAAGAAACGCTAGGAAACCCAAGTGAATGCTAAGAAATGCTAAGAAATCCTAAGAAACACTGAGAACCCTTAAGAAACCCAAAGAAACGCAAAGAAAGCATAAGAAACGCTTAGAAACCCAAAAAAAAACCCTTTGAAACCCTAAGAAACGCTAAAAAACACTAAAAAGTGCTAAGAAATGCTAAGGATTCCTAAGAAGCCCCAAGAAGCCCTAAGAAATGCTAAGAAAACCTAAAAACCCTTAAAAGCCCAAAAAACCTCTTAAAAAACCTTAGAAACCTTAAAAACTCCAAGAAATGCTAATAATTGCTAATAAATGCTAAGAAACCCTAAGAAACTCTAAGAAACCAAATAAAATGCTAAGAAACTACAAGAAACGCTAAATTACGCTAAGAAATCGAAAAAAGCATTTAAAACCCAAGAAACGATAAAAAATGCTTATAATCGCTAAGAAACGATAAGAAACCCTAAAAACCCTATAAAAGACTAATAAATACTAAGAAAACCTAAGCAATACTATGAAACTATAAGAAACACTAAATAACGCTAAGAATTTATAAGAAATAGTAAGTAATGATAAGAAACCCTGTGAAACCGTAAGAAACGCTAATAAATCTCAAAAAACCCTAAGAAACAGTAAGAACCGCTAGGAAACCCTAGTAAACTCTAAGAAATGCTAAAAACCCTAACAAATGCTAAGAAATCCTAAGAAATCGTAAGAAACTCTAAGAACCCTTAAGGAACACTAAAAAATGCTAAGAAGCACTAAGAAACCCTATAAAACCCTAAGAAATGCTAAGACACGCTAAGTAACGCTAAAAAACTCGAAAAAAGCCCCAAGAATTGCTAAAAAATACTAAAAAGTGCTAAGAAACCCTACCAAATAAGGAACCCTAAGAAACCTAAAGAAAAATTGAGAAAGCCTAAGAAACACTTAGAAACCCTAAAAAAACCCTATGAAGCCATAAGAAAAGCTAAAAAATGCCAAGAATCGCTATGAAACCCTAAGAAACTCTAATAAACACTTAGAAACTGTTAGAAACGCTAGGAAACCCTAGTGAACACTAAGAAACCCTAAGAAATCCTAAGAAACCCTAAGAAATGCTAAGAACCATTAAGAAACCATAGGAAACCAAACGAAACACTAAGAAAGCCTAAGAAACACTAAAAACCACTAAAAAATGCTAAGAAACCCTATCAAATGCTAAGAAAACATTTTATGGTTACTTAGTGTTTCTTAGGGCTTCTTGGGGCTTCATAGAAATTCTTATGATTTCTTAGCATTTGTTGTTTTTTTTGCGTTTCTTAGGGTTTCATAGGAATTTTTAGGGTTTCTAAGCGTTTCTTAGGGTTTCTTAGCATTTTTTTTATTCTTAGGTTTTTTGTAGGATTTTTAGTGATTCTTAGGGTTTCTTAGGATTTCTTAGTGTTTCTTTGCGTTTCTTAGGGTTTCTTATCATTTGTAAGGGTTTCCTAGGATTTATTAGCGATTCTTAGCATTTTTTTTGTGTTTCTTGGGATTTCATAGTGTTTTTTGTGTTTCTTAGTGTTAATTTGCGTTTCTTATAGTTTCATAGCATTTCTTAGGATTTCTTTGGGTTTTTTAGTGTTTACTAGGGTTTTTTAGCCTTTCTTACCATTTTTTTAGGATTTATTAGCATTTCTTCGTGTTTCATAGGGGTTTTTAGTGTTTCTAAGTGTTTTTTAGGCTTTCTAAGGGTTTTTTAAGGGTTCTTAGTACTTTTTTGGATTTCATAGCATTTTTTTGCATTTACTAGGGTTTCCTAGCGTTTCTTACGATTTCTAAGGGTTTCCTATGGTTTATTAGGGTTTATTAGCAAATCTTAGCATTTTTTTACGATTCTTGGTGTTTTTGTGTTACTTTGCGTTTCGTTTTTTAACATTTATTAGGGTTTCTCAGCATTTCTTAGGGTTTTATAGTGTTTCCTAGAGTTTTTTTAGCGTTTCTTAGGGTTCCTTAAGGGTTCTTAGTGTTTCTTACGATTTCTTAGGGTTTTTTAGTGTTTCTTAGGATTCACTAGGGTTTTTTAGTCTTTCTTATTATTTCTTTGGGTTTATTAGGATTTATTAGGGTTTATTAGTGTTTCTTAGGGTTTCATAGTGTTTCTTAGCGATTCTTAGCATTTTTTAGTGTTTCTTAGCCTTTCTTAGGGTTTTCTAGAGTTTCATAGCATTTCTTAGGGTTTTATAGCTATTCATAGAGTGTATAAGTGTTTATTAGTGTTTCTTAGCATTTCTTAGAGTTTTTAGGGTTTCTAAGTGTTTTTTATTGGGTTTTTGGGGTTTATTTGCATTTCTTAGGGTTTCTTAGGGATTCTTAGGGTTTCTTAAGGTTCTTATCATTTCTTAGGGTTTCTTAAGATTTCTTAGCATTTAATATGGTTTCCTAGCATTTTTTAACGTTTCTAAGGGTTTATTAGCATTTGTTAGGGTATCAGAGTGTTTCTTAGCCATTCTTAGCATTTTTTTAGCGTTTCATGTGGTTTCTTTGTATTCACTTGGATTTCCAAGCGATTCTTATCATTTCCAAGGGTTTATTAGGGTTTATTAGCGTTTCTTATGGTTTCTTAGCATTTTTTTAGCATCTCTTGGGGTTTCTTAGTGGATTTTAGGGGTTCTTAGTGTTACTTATTGTTTCTTATAGTTTCTTAGCATTTCTTAGGGTTCAATAGGGTTTCTTAGCGTTTCTTTGGGTTTTATAGGGTTTCTTAGCGTTTCTTAGGGTTTTATATGGTTTCTTATAGTTTTTTAGCGTTTCTTATGGTTCCTTAAGAGTTCCTAGCATTTTTTAGGGTTTCTTAGAGTTTTTTAGCATTTCTTAGCCTTTAGTAGGGTTTCCTAGCGTTTCTTACAGTTTCTTAGTGTTTATTAGTGTTTGTTAGGGTTTTCTAGCGATTCCTACAGTTTCTTAGGGTTTCATAGGATTTCTTAGCGATTGTTAGCTTTTTTTAGTGTTTCTTGGGGTTTCTTAGTGTTGTTTAGGTTTACTTAGCGTAACTTAGCATTTCTTATAGTTTCTTAGCAATTCTTAGAGTATGTCAGCTTTTTTTAGATTTTTATAGGGTTTCTTAGCATTTCTTAGGGTTTCTTAGCGTTTCTTAGCATTTTTTTTAGTATCTCTTGGGGTTTCTTAGTGGCTTTTAGGGTTTCTTAGTGTTACTTATTGTTTCTTATAGTTTCTTAGCATTTCTTAGGGTTTAATAGTGTTTCTGAGCGTTTCTTTGGATTTTATAGGGTTTCTTAGTGTTTTATATGGTTTCTTATAGTTTTTTAGCATTTCTTATGGTTCCTTAAGAGTTCCTAGCATTTTTTAGGGTTTCTTAGGATTTCTTAGGGTTTCTTAGAGTTTTTTAGCATTTCTTAGCCTTTAGTAGGGTTTCCTAGCGTTTCTTACAGTTTCTTAGTGTTTATTAGTGTTTGTTAGGGTTTTCTAGCGATTCTTAGGGTTTCATAGGATTTCTTAGCGATTGTTAGCTTTTTTTAGTGTTTCTTGGGGTTTCTTAGTGTTGTTTAGGTTTACTTAGCGTAACTTAGCATTTCTTATAGTTTCTTAGCAATTCTTAGAGTCTGTCAGCTTTTTTTTTAGATTTTTATAGGGTTTCTTAGCGTTTCTTAGGGTTCCTTAAGAGTTCTTAGGGTTTCTTAGCGTTTTTAGGGGTTTTTAGTGTCTCTTATCATTTATTAGGATTTCCTAGCGTTTCTTACCGTTTCTTAGGGTTTATTAGTGTTTCTTAGGGTTTCATAGGGTTATATAGCGATTCTTAGCATTTTTTTAGCTTTTCTTGGGATTTCTTAGTGTTTTTTAGGCTTTCTTAGGCTTTCTTAGGGTTTTTTTAGCATTTCTTAGGGTTTTATTGAGTTTTTTAGTGTTCTTTAAGGGTTCTTAGGGCTTTATTGGGTTCCTTAGAGTATCTTAGCGTTTGTTAGTGTTTCTTAGGGTTTCTTAGGGTTATTTAGCATTTTTTAGCATTTCGTAGAATTTTTTTTGGGTTTCTTAGTGTTTTTAAGGAGTTTTTAGGGATTTTAGGGTTTTTTTTTGTGTTTCTTAGGGTTTCTTAGTGCTTCTTAGCATTTCTTAGAGATTCTTAGGGTTTCTTAGCATTTGGTAGGCTTTATTAGCACTTTTTAGTGTTTTTAGCGTTTCTTAGGATTTCATAGTATTTTTTAAGGTTTCAAAGCATTTCTTAGACTTTCTTAGCATTCCTTTGGGTTTCTTAAGGGTTCTTAGAATTTCTTAGGGTTTCTTATGGTTTCCTAATGTTTCTTAGCATTCACTAGGATTTCCTAGTGTTTCTTACTCTTTCTAATTATTTATTAGGGTTTATTAGGGTTTCATGGCGATTCTTAGCATTTTTTAGAGTTTCTTGGTGTTTCTTAGTGTTTTTTAGGGTTTCTTAGCATTTCTTATAGTTTCTTAGCATTTGTTATGGTTTCTCAACATTTCTTAGGTTTTTGTAGGGTTTCTTAATGTTTCTTATAGTTTATTAGTATTTCTTAGGGTTTCTTAGCATTTCTTAGGGTTTTATTGGGTTTCTTATAGTTTATTAGTGTTTCTTAATGTTTCTAAGCATTTCTTAGTTTTTTCTACAGTTTTATGGTTTCTTAGGGGTTTTAAGGGGTTGTTAGAGTTTTTTAGGGTTTTTTGTATTTCTTAGGGTTTCTTAGCATTTTTTAGGGATTCTAAGGGTTTCTTAGCATTTATTAGCATTTGGTAGGGTTTCTTAGCACTTTTTAGTGTTTTTTAGCATTTATTTGTGTTTCATAGGGGTTTTTTAGGGTTTCTAAGCATTGCTTAGTCTTTTTTTAGCATTTCTTTGTGTTTCTTAGGGTTTCTTAAGGATTCTTAGCGTTTCTTCAGGATTCTTAGCATTTCTTCGGATTTCTTGGCATTTACTACGGTTTCCTAGTGTTTCTTACTGTTTCTAGCATTTTATTATGGTTTCTTAGAGTTTCTTATGGCTTCTTAGTATTAATAGTGTTTCTTAGTGTTTATTAGAGTTTCTTAGCATTTCTTTGTGTTTCTTAGAGTTTTTATGGTTTCTTAGGGTTTTTGTGTTTATTAGCCTTTCTTAGGGCTTCTTGGGGGAATTATTAGGGTTCATTAGCATTTTTTAGCGTTTGGTAGGGTTTTATAGGCTTTCTTAGCATTTCTTTGGATTTCTTAGGGTTTCTTAAGGGTTCTTAGCATTTCTTAGGTGTTTCCTAGGATTTCTTAGCGTTTACTAGGGTTTCCTAGCGTTTTTTATCGTTTCTATGGGTTTCCTAGGGTTTATTATAATTTCTTAGATTTTCATACGTTTTTTAGGGTTTCTAAGCATTTATTTGGCTTTCTTCGCATTTCTTTGGGTTTCCGAGGGTTTCTTAGAGTTTCTTAGGGTTTCTTAGCATTTTTAGCGTTTATTGGGGTTTCTTAGCACTTTTTAGTGTTTTTTAGTGTTTCGTAGGGCTTCTTAGGGTTTTTAAGCGTTTATTAGGCTTTCTTAGTATTTCTTTGGGTTTCTTAGCGTTTTTGAGCATTTATTAAGGTTTGCAAGCATTTCTTGTCGTTAGTTAGGGTTTCCTAGGGTTTATTAGCATTTCTTAGGGTTTCATAGGGTTTATTAGCGTTTCTTAGGGTTTCATAGGGTTTATTAGCGTTTCTTAGGGTTTCATAGGGTTTATTAGCAATTCTTAGCATTTTTTGTATTTATTGTGGTTTCTAAGTATTTTTTAGGGTTTCTTAGCTTTTCTTAAGGTTTCTTCGAGTTTTATAGGGTTTTTTAGTGTTTCTTAGAGTTTCTTAGGGTTTTATAGGGTTTCTTAGAGTTTCTTAGGGTTTTATAGGGTTTCTTAGAGTTTCTTAGGGTTTCCTAGCATTTATTAGTGTTTCTTTGGTTTTATTAGCGTTTCTTAGAGTTTTTAAGGCTTCTTAGGGTTTTTAAGAGGATTTTTTGTGTGTTTTAGTGTTTCATAGCATTTCTTAGGGCTTCTTAGGGCTTTTTGGGCCTTCATAAGAATTATTAGGGTTTCTTAGCATTTGTTAGCGTTTGGTAGGGTTTCTTAGCACTTTTCAGTGTTTATTCGCTTTCCCTAGGGCTTCTTCGGGCTTCTTAGGAATTATTAGGGTTTCTTAGCGTTTGGTAGGATTTCTTAGCACTTTTTAGTGTTTTGTAGCATTTCTTAGTGTTTCATAGGTTTTTTAGAATTTTTAAGCGTTTCTTAGTCTTTCATAAGGGTTCTTAGTGTTTCTTAGGGTTTTTTTAGGATTTCTTAGCGTTTCTTCACGTTTACTAGAGTTTCATAGTGTTTCTTACCATTTCTAAGGGTTTCCTAGTATTTTTTAGGGATTATTAGTGTTTCTTAGGTTTTCATAGGGTTTCTTAGCGATTCTTAACAGTTTTTTAGCGTTTCTTAGGGTTTCAAAGGGTTTTTTTAACGATTCTTAACATCTTTTAGTGTTTCTTGGGGTTTCTTAGTATTTTTTAGGGTTTATTAGTGTTATTTTACGTTTCTTATAGTTTCTTAGCATTTCTTAGGATTTTATAGGGTTTCTTAGCATTTCTTAGGGTTTTATAGGGTTTTATAGCGTTTCTTAGGGTTTTATAGGGTTTCTAAGAGTTTCTTAACTTTTCTTAGGATTCCTTTCTTAGCGTTTCTTAGGATTTCTTAGGGTTTTTTAGCGTTTCTAAGCATTTACTTTAGTTTCCTAGCGTTTCTTACCTTTTCTTGGGGTTTATAAGGGTTTACAAGTATTTCTTAGGGTTTCATAGGGTTTTTGAGCATTTTTTAGTGATTCTTATCATTTTAAGTGTTTCTTAATATTTTTTAGGGTTTCTTAGCATTACTTAGCGCTTCTTAAAGTTTCATTGGGTTTCATTAGGGTTTCTTAGCGTTTCTTATGGTTCCTTAAGGGTTCCTAGCATTTTTTAGTGTGTTTTAAGATTTTTTTATGTTTTTTAGCATTTCTTAGGGTTTCTTATCGTTTCTTAGGTTTTATTAATGTTTCTTAGAGTTTCATAGGATTTCTTAGCGTTTTTAGCGATTCATAGCCTTTTTTTAGTTTCTTAGGATTTTTTAAGGTTTTTAGGGTTTTTAGGGGTTTTTTGCGTTTCCTATGGTTTCTTAGGGCTTCTTAGCATTTCTTAGCACTTTTTAGTGTTTTTAGCGTTTCTTATGATTTCATAGGGTTTCTTTAGGGTTTTATGCGTTTCTTTGGGTTTATTAGGATTTCTCAAGTGTTCTTTGCGTTTCTTAGGGTTTCTTAGGACTTCTTTGTATTTCATAGCATTTCTTAGCGTTCACTAGGGTTTCCTAGCATTTCTTACCATTTTTAATGGTTTATTAGCGTTTCTGAGGGATTCATAAGGTTTCTTAGCATTTCTTAGGGTTTCTTAGCGTTTCTTAGCATTATTTTAGCATTTCTTGTGTTTCTTAATGTTTTTTTAGGGTTTCTTAGCATTTCTTATGGTTTTATAGGGTTTTTTTAGAGTTTCATAGCGTTTCTTAGGGTTTCTCAGCATTTGTTAGCGATTCTTAGAGTTTTTTTTTTATGTTTTTAGGGTTTTTAAGGGGTTTTTAAGTGTTTTTAGGGTTTCTTTGTGTTTCTTAGGGCTTCTTGGACCATCTTAGCATTTCTTAGGGATTCTTAGGGTTTTTTTTACCATTTCTTTGCATTTGGTAGGGTTTCTTTGTACTTTTTAGAATTTTTTAGCGTTTCTTAGGACTTCATTGGGTTTTTTAGGGTTTCTAAGCATTTCTTAGACTTTCTTAGCATTTCTTTGAGTTTCTTAAGGGTTCTTAGGATTTCTTATTGTTTCTTAGCAATCACTAGGGTTTCCAAGCGTTTCTTACCATGTCTAAGGGTTTATTAGCCTTTCTTAAGATTTCATAGCGATTCTTAGCATTTTTTAGCGTTTCTTGGGGATTCTTACTATTTTCTAGGGTTTCTTAGCCTTACTTAGCGTTTCTTAGCATTTCTTAGGGTTTTATAGGGTTTCTTAGCGTTTCTTTGCATTTTATAGGGTTTCTTCGTGTTTCTTAGCATTTCTTAGGGTTTCCTAAGGGTTCTTAGCGTTTCTTAGGGTTTCATAGCAATTTCTTAGTATTTTTAGCATTTCTTGGGGTTTCTTAGTATTTTTAGGGTTTCTTAGCATTTCTTAGGGTTTCTCAGCATTTCATAGGGTTTTATAGGGTTTCTTAGCGTTTCATAGAGTTTTTTAGGGTTTCTTAGCATTTCTTAGGGGTTCCTTAAGGGTTCTTAGCGTTTCTTATGGTTTTTTTGGATTTCTTATGGTTTCTTAGCATTTGTTAGGGTTTCTTACCGTTTCTTAGGTTTTATTAGCATTTCTTAGATTTTCATAGGGTTTCTTATCGATTCTTAGCATTTTTTAGCGTTTCTTGGGTTTTAATATTTTTTTAGGGTTTCTTAGCGTTTCTTAGATTTTCATAGGGTTTCTTAGCGATTTTAGCATTTTTTAGCATTTCTTGGGTTTTTAATGTTTTTTAGGGTTTCTTAGCGTTACTTAGCATTTCTTTGGGTTACTTAGCACTTTTTTGTGTTTTTAGCATTTTTTAGGATTTCATTGGGGTTTTTAGTGTTTCTAAGCATTTCCTAGGCTTTCTTAGTATTTCTTTGGGTATCTTAAGGGTTCTTAGCTTTTCATAGGATTTCTTTGGGTTTCTCAGTGTTTCTTAGTGTTAACAAGGTATATTCCATCTTTTCGTACATGTGTCGTGAAAGTCTTGGGGTCTTGGTATATTTGGTGTAAGGTGTCGTCAGCATATTGAAGAGGTTCACATTAGTTTCTTAGCGTTTCTTAGTGTTTCTTATGGTTTCTTAGAGTTTATTAGGGTTTTTTAGCATTGCTTAGCGTTTACTAGGGTTTCCATTTCTTAGGATTTCATAGAGTTTCATAGCAATTATTAGCATTTGTCTAGCATTTCTTGGGATTTCTTAGTGTTTTTTAGGGTTTCTTAGCATTTCTTAGGGTTTTATAGGTTTTCTTAGTGTTTCTTAGGGTTTTATAGGGTTTCTTAGAGTTTCTTATTGTTTCTTAGGGTTCCTTAAGGGTTCTTAGCATTTCTTAGGGTTTCTTAGGGTCTCTTAGCATTTTTTTAGCGTTTACTAGGGTTTCCTAGTGTTTCTTACTATTAATTAGGTTTTCCTTGGGTTTATTAGCATTTCTTTGGGTTTCATAGGGTTTCTTAGAATTTCTTAGCGATTCTTAGCATTTTTTTGCATTTCTTAGTGTTTTTAGAGTTTTTTAGCGTTACTTAGCATTTCTTATAGTTTCTTAGCATTTCTTAGTGTTTTTTAGCGTTTCTTGGGGTTTTATAGGGTTTCTTAGAGCTTCTTAGCCTTTCTTAGCCTTTCTTAGTGTTTCTTAGTGCTTTTTAGCATTCCTTATAGTTTCTTATCATTTCTTAGGGGTTCTCAATATTTCTTAGTGGTTTGAAAGGTTTCTTAGCATTTCGTAGTGCTTTATAGGTTTCTTAGCTTTTTTAGGGCTTCTTGGGGCTTCTTAGGAATTATTAGGGTTTCTTAGCATTTCTTAGCATTTGGTAGGGTTTCTTAGCACTTTTTGGTGTTTTTAGTGTTTCTTAGGGTTTCATTGGTTCTTTAGGGTTTCTAAGCATTTCTTAGGCTTTCTTAGCATTTTTTGGGTTTCATAGGGTTTCTTAAGAGTTCTTGGCATTTCCTAGGGTTTCTTAGGATTTCTTAGTATTTTTTAGCATTTACTAGGTTTCCTAGTGTTTCTTACCGTTTTTAAGGGTTTCCTCGGTTTTACCATTTCTTAGGTTTTCATAGAGTTTCTTAGCGATTCTTAACATTCTTTTAGCATTTCTTAGGGATTTTTAGGGTTTCTAAGTATTTCTTAAGCTTTTCTTAACATTTCTTTGGGCTTCTTGGAATATTATAGGGTTTCTTAGGGTTCCTTAAGGGTTCTTAGCGTTTCTTTGGGTTTCTTTGGATTTCTTAGGGTTTTTTAGCGTTTCTTATGGTTTCTTAACTTTTTTAGCATTTACTTGAGTTTTCTAGCATTTTTTGCTGTTAATTAGGGTTTCATAGGGTTTATTAGTGTTTATTATCATTTCTTTGAGTTTCTTAGCATTTTTAGCATTTTTTATGCATTTCTAGTCGTTTCTAAGTGCATTTTAGGGTTTCTTAGTGTTACTTAGCGTTTGTTATAGTTTCTTAGCACTTCTTAGGATTTTTTAGGGATTCTTAGCATTTCTTAGGGTTTTATAGGGTTTCTTAGAGTTTCTTAGCGTTTCTTAGAGTTTATTAATGCTTCTTAGCATTTATTAGCATTTCTTTGCATTTCTTAAAGTTTTTAAGGTTTCCTAGGGTTTTTTAAGAGGTTGTTTTTGGGTTTTTAGGGTTTTTAGTGTTTCTTAGCATTTCTTTGTGTTTCTTAGGGTTTCTTTAGGGTTCTTAGCATTTCTTAGAATTTCTTAGTTTTTATTGGTGGTTACTAGGGTTTCCTAAGGTTTATTATGGTATATTAGCGTTTCTTAGGGTTTTAGAGTGTTTCTTAATGGTTCTTAGCATTTCTTAGGGTTTCTTATGGTTTCTTAGCATTTCTTAGGGTTTCCAAACATTTTTTTACTCTTTCTAAGGGTTTCCTAGGGTTTATTAGCATTTCTTAATGATTATTAGCATTTTCTTAGCATTTCTTAGTGTTTATTAGTGTTTTTTAGGGTTTTTTAGTGTTATTTAGCATTTCTTATAGTTTCTTTGCATTTCTTAGGGTTTCTCAGATTTTTTAGGGTTTTTTAGGGTTTCTTAGAGTTTTATAGGATTTCTTAGAGTTTTGTAACGTTTCTTAATGTTCCTCAAGTGTTCTTAGCATTTCTTAGGATTTCTTAGAATTTCTTAGCATTTGGTAGGTTTTCTTGACACTTTTTAGTGTTTTTTAGCGTTTCTTAGGGTTTCATAGGATTTTTAGGGTTTCTAAGCATTTTTATGTTTTTCTTAGCATTTCTTTGGGTTTCTTAGGGTTTCTTTAGGGTTCTTAGCATTTGTTAGAATTTCTTAGCATTTATTGGTGGTTACTAGGGTTTCCTAGCGTTTTTAAGGATTTCCTATTCTTAGGGTTTATTACGGTTTCTTAGCATTTCTTAGGGTTTCCTAACATTTTCTTAGCATTTCTTTGGGTTTCTTAGGGTTTCTTTTGGGTTCTTAGCATTTGTTAGAATTTCTTAGCATTTATTGGTGGTTACTAGGGTTTCCTAGCGTTTTTAAGGATTTCCTAGTCTTAGGGTTTATTACGGTTTCTTAGCATTTCTTAGGGTTTCCTAACATTTTTTTACTCTTTCTAAGGGTTTCCTAGGGTTTATTAGGGTTTATTAGCATTTCTTAGTGTTTCTTAATGATTATTAGCATTTTCTTAGCATTTCTTAGTGTTTATTAGTGTTTTTTACGGTTTCTTAGTGTTATTTAGCGTTTCTTATAGTTTCTTTGCATTTCTTAGGGTTTCTTAGAATTGTTTAGGGTTTTTTAGGGTTTCTTAGAGTTTTATAGGATTTCTTAGAGTTTTGTAGCGTTTCTTTGTGTTCCTTAAGTGTTCCTAGCCTTTCTCAGGATTTCTTAGAATTTCTTAGTGTTTTTTAGCATTTCTTAATGTTTACTAGAGTTTCCTGATGTTTATTATGGTTTCTTAGCGATTCTTAGCACTGTTTTAGCATTTCTTAATGTTTTTAGGGTTTCGTAGCATTTCTTAGGGTTTTATATGGTTTCTTATGATTTTTAGCGTTTCTTAGTGTTTTATAAGGTTTCTTAGATTTTCTTAATATTTCTTAGTGTTTCTTAGGTTCGTAGCATTTCTAAGCATTTCTTAGAGTTTTTTGGGTTACTTGGGTTTTTTAAGGAGTTTTTAGGTTTTTTTAGGATTTTTAGGGTTTCTTTGCATTTCTTAGGGTTTCTTAGGGCTTCTTAGCATTTCTTGGCGTTTCTTAGAGTTTCTTTTCGTTTCTTTGGGTTTCTAAGCGTTTCCTAGTTTTTCTTGGGGTTTCTTAGTGTTTCTTAGATTTTCTTAGCGTTTACTATGGTTTCTTAGTGATTCATAGCATTTTCTATTTGTTTCTTGGGGTTTCATAGTGTTTCTTAGGGTTTCTTAGCATTTCTTATAGTTTCTTAGCATTTATTAGGGTTTATTAGCGTTTCTTAGTGTTTTATAGAGTTTCTTAGCATTTCTTAAGGTTTTAAAGGGTTTCTTAGAGTTTCTTACCATTCCTTGGGGTTTATTAGCGTTTCATAGGGTTTCTTAGCGATTCTTAGCTTTATTTTAGTGTTTATGGGGTTTTTAATGTTTTTTTAGGCTTTCTTAGCGTTACTTAGCATTTCTTATAATTTCTTAGGGTTTCTTATCGTTTCTTAGGGTTTTATAGAGTTTCTTAGCATTTTTTTAGTTTTTTTTTAGCATTTCTTAATGTTTCTGAGTGTTTCTTGGGGTTTCTTAGTGTTTTTTTTTAGCATTTCTTAGTTTTTTTTTTATGTTTTTAAGGTTTTTATGGGCTTTTTAGGGTTTTTAAAGGCTTCTTAGCATTTCTTAGGAATTCTTATGGTTTCTTAGCATTTGGTAGTGTTTCTTAGTACTTTTAAGTGATTTTTATCATTTCTTAGGGTTTCATAGTGTTTTTAAGGTTTCTAAGCATTTATTAGGCTTTTTTAGCGTTTCTTTGGGTTCCTTAAGGGTTCTTCGTATTTCTATGGTTTTCTTAGGATTTCTTAGGATTTCATAGCGTTTCTTTTCATTTACATCAATTTCCTAGCATTTGTTTCTGTTTCTTAGGGTTTCTTGGAGTTTATTAGATTTTATTATTGTTTTCTAGGGTTTTTTAGTATTTCTTAGTGATTCTTAGCATTTATTAATGTTTCTTGGGGTTTCTTAGTATTTTTTTTAGTGTTTTTAGCATTTTTTTAGGGTTTTATAGGGTTTCAAAGTGTTTTTTTGGGTTTCTTAGGGTTCCTTAAGGGTTCTTAGCATTTCTTAGGGTTTTATAGGATTTCTTAGAGTTTCTTAGTATTTACTAGGGTTTCCTAGTATTTCTTATCGTTTCTATGGGTTTACTAGTGTTTATTAGATTTTATTAGCGTTTATTAGGGTTTAATAGCGATTCTAACTGTTTTTAGGGTTTATTGCATTTTGGCTTTTCTCTCTTTATTTCTCTTTCTTCCTTTTCAACTTTGCCTTTTGTATCTTTCTTTTCAATTATGGCTTTTATCTCATCTTATTTTTCTGCTGTTTTCTTTTCATTTGCCTTTTTCCTTTTCAATCGATCCACACGTATTTGCTGTAGAGTCAAAGGTACAAGAGATATCGATCTATTATTCATCATAAATGAGTACCTATTTGTTCATCTATCATGCGTAACTTGATGATCAAACTTCCAAGGTTGTCCCAATAGAATATGAGATGCTTGCATTGGAACCACATCACATAATACCTCATCCTTATATCTTCCAATAGAGAATAAAACCAACACTTGCTTGGTTACCTCGAGTTTCTGTTAAGAAACCCTAAGAAACACTAGGAAATGCTAAGAAACCCAAAGAAACTTTAAAAAAATGCTAAGAAACTCTAAGAAACCCTATAAAACCCTAACAAACCTTGAGAAACCCTAAAAAATACTAAGAATCACCAAAACACGCTAAAAAAATGTGAAGAATCACTAGGAAACCATAAGAAACGCTAATAAACCCTTATAAACGGTAAAAACCGCAAGGAAACCCTAGTGTTCCTAAGAAACCCTAAGATATGCTAGCTAAGAAACCTTAAGAAAATCTAAGAAACCCAAAGAAAAGTTAAGAAAGCCTTAGAAACGCTTAGAAGCCCAAAAAACCCCTATGAAACCCTATGAAATGCTAAAAACAATAAAAAGTGCTAAAAACCCTACCAAACACTAAGAAATGCTAAGAAAACCTAGGAATTCCTAACAAATGCTAAGAAGCACCAAGAAGTCCTAAGAAACATAAAGAAACCCTAAAAACCCCTTAAAAACACTAAGAAACTATAAAACTCTAAGAAATGCTAATAAATGCCAATAAATGCTAAGAACCCTAAGAAACACTTAGAAACCCTAAGAAGCGCTAAGAAATACTAAGAAACGCTAAGAAACCCTATAAAACCAAAAGAAAAGATAATAAACCCTAAGAAATGCTAAGAAACTATAAGAAATGCAAAGTAACATTAAGAAACCCTAAGAAATACTAAGAAACCCCAAGAAATGCAAAAAAAAATGCTAAGAATCACTAAGAAACGCACCCTAAGAAACGCTAATATACCCAAGGAAACCCTAAGAAATGGTAAGAAATGCTAGGAAACCCTAGTAAACACTAAAAAACACTAAGAAACCCTAAGAAATATAAAGAAATGCTAAGAAACATTATAAAACACTAAGAAATGCTGAGGAACCCAAAGAAATGCTAAGAAACTATAAAAAACGCTAAGAAACCCTAAAAACACTAAGAATCCATAAGAAACGCTAAAAAATGCTAAGAATTGCTAAGAAACCCTATAAAAACCTAAGAAATGTTAAGAAACGCTTGGAAACCCTAGCAACCACTAAGAAACGCTAAAAAACTTTAATAAATGCTAAGAAACCTTAAGAAACACTTGGAAATGCTAAGAAACCCAAAGAAACTCTAAGAGATGCTAAGAAACTCTAAGAAATCCAATAAAACCCTAACAAACGATAAGAAACCCTAAAAACACTAAGAAACCCCAAGACACGCTAAACAAATGCTAAGAATCGCTAAGAAATCCTAAGAAACGCTAATAAACCCTTATAAACGGTAAGAATCGCAAGGAAACCCTAGTGAACGCAAAGAAACCCTAAAAAATTCTAAGAAACCCTAAGATATGCTAGCTAAGAAACCTTAAGAAAACCTAAGAAACCAAAAGAAAAGCTAAGAAAGCCTAAAAAATGCTTAGAAGCCCAAAAAAACCCTATGAAACCCTAAGAAATGCTAAAAACAATAAAAAGTGCTAAGAAACCCTACCAAATGCTAAAAAATGCTAAGAAAACCTAAGAATTCCTAATAAATGCTAAGAAGCACCAAGAAGTCCTAAGAAACACTAAGAAATGCAAAGAAACACTAAAAACCCCTTAAAAACACTAAAAAACTGTAAAAACTCTAACAAATGCTAATAAATGCGAAGAAATGCTAAGAACCCTAAGAAACACTTACAAACCCTAAGAAGTGCTAAGACATACTAAGAAACACTAAGAAACGCTAAGAAACCCTAAGAAACTCTAGAAAACCAAAAGAAAAGATAATAAACCCTATGAAATGCTAAGAAACTGTAAGAAATGCTAAGTAACACTAAGAAACCCTAAAAAAACACTAAAAAACTCCAAGAAACGCAAAAAGAATCACTAAGAAACGCAAAGAAACCCTAAGAGACGCTAATAAACCCTAAGAAACGCTAATAAACCCAATGAAACCTTAAGAAATGGTAAGAAACGCTAAGAAACCCCATTAAACGCTAAAAAACACTAAGAAACCCTATGAAATACAAAGAAACGCTAAGAACCCTGAAGGATTAATAAGAAACGCTAAGAAAACCTATAAAACCCTAATAAATGCTAAGAAACCTTATAAAACCCTAAGAAATGTTGAGAATCCCAAAGAAATGCTAAGAAACTGTAAGAAATGCTAAGTAATGCTAAGAAACCCTAAAAACACTAAGAAACCACAAGAGACGCTAAAAAATACTAAGAAACCCTATGAAAACTTAAGAAATGTTAAGAAACGCTTGGAAACACTAGTAAACACTAAGAAATACTAAAAAACTTTAATAAATGCTAAGAAACCCTAAGAAACACTAGGAAATGCTAAGTAACCCAAAGAAACTCTAAGAAATGCTAAGAAACTCTAAGAAACACTATAAAACCCTAAAAAACATTAAGAAACCCGAAGACACGCTAAACAAATGCTAAGAATCGCTAAGAAACCCTAAGAAATGCTAATAAACCCTTATAAACGGTAAGAAACGTAAGGAAACCCTAGTGAACGCTAAGAAACCCTAAGATATGCTAGCTAAGAACCCTTAAGAAAATCTAGGAAACACAAAGAAAAGCTAAGAAAGCCTAAGAAACGCTTAGAAGCCCAAAAAACCCTATGAAATCTAAAGAAATGTTAAAAACAATAAAA
The DNA here is from genome assembly GCA_030064425.1 of Trapa bicornis. Lineage (NCBI taxonomy): Eukaryota > Viridiplantae > Streptophyta > Magnoliopsida > Myrtales > Lythraceae > Trapa > Trapa bicornis. The sequence continues at coordinate 18,705,362 of CM057761.1, forward strand.
ATTGCTAAGAAACCCTACTAAACGCTAAGAAATGCTAAAAAAACCTAAGAATTCCTAAGAAATGCTAAGAAGCACCAAGAAGTTCTAAGAAACACTAAGAAATGCAAATAAACCCTAAAAACCCCATAAAAAACACTAAGAAACTGTAAAAATTCTAAGAAATGATAATAAAGGCCAAGAATTGCTAAGAACATTAAGAAATACTTAGAAATCCTAAGAAACACTAAGAAATGTTAAGAAAACCTAAGAAACCCTATAAAACCCAAAGAAATGCTAAGAAACTATGAGAAATGCTAAGTAACACTAAGAAAACCTAAAAAACACTAAGAAACCTCAAGAAACGCAAAAAAAATGCTAAGAATCACTAAGAAATGCAAAGGAACCCCTAAGAAACGCTAATAAACCCAAGAAAACCCTAAGAAATGGTAAGAAACGCTAGGAAACCCTAGTAAACGCTAAAAAAACACTAAGAAACCCTAAGAACCCTTAAGGAACAATAAGAAATGCAAAGAAAACCTATAAAACCCTAAGAAACGCTGAGAAACCTTATAAAACCCTAAGAAATTATAAGAAATGGTAAGTAACGTTAAAAAACCCTAAAAACACTAAGAAACCAGAAGAAACGTTAAAAATTGCTAAGAATCGCTAAGAAGCCCTATGAAAACCTAAGAAATGTTAAGAAACGCTTGGAAACCCAAGTAAACACTAAAAAATGCTTAAAAACTTTAATAAATGCTAAGAAACACTAGGAAACGCTAAGAAACACAAAGAAACTCTAAGAAATGCTAAGAAACTCTAAGAAACCCTATAAAACCCTAACAAATAGTAAGAAACTCTAAAAAACACTAAGAAACTCAAAGACACACTAAACAAATGCAAAGAATCGCTAAGAATTACTAAGAAAAGCTAATAAACCCTTATAAACGGTAAAAACCGCAAGGAAACCATAGTGAACGCTAAGAAATCCTAAGAAACCCTAAGATACCCTAAGATATGCTAGCTACGAACCCTTAAGAAAAGCTAAGAAACCCGAAGAAAAGCTAAGAAAGCCTAAGAAATGCTTAGAAGCCCAAAAAAACCCTATGAAACCCTAAGAAATGCTAAAAACAATAAAAAGTGCTAATAAACCCTACCAAACACTAAGAAATGCTAAGAAAACCTAAGAATTCCTAACAAATGCTAAGAAGCACCAATAAGTCCTAAGAAAAGCAAAGAAACCTTAAAAATCCCTTAAAAAACTCTAAGAAATGATAATAAAGGCCAAGAAATGCTAAGAACCCTAAGAAACACTTAGAAACCCTAAGAAGCGCTAAGAAATACTAAGAAACACTAAGAAATGCTAAGGAACCCTAAGAAACTCTAAGAAACGCTAATAAACTCTAAGAAACTCTATAAAACCTTAACAAACCCTAAGAAACGCTAAGAACCCTATAAAACCCTAAGAAAACCTATGAAATGCTAAGAAACTATTAGAAACGCTAAGTAACGTTAATAAACACTAAAAAACATAAAAAAAACACAAAAACAATCCTAAGAATCGCTAAGAAACACTAAGAAACCCTATGAAATCTAAGAAACGCTAATAAACCCTAATAAACCTTAAGAAACGGTAAGAAACTCTAAGAAACTCATTTAAACCATAAGAAATGCTAAGAAACCCTAATAAACCCTATAAAACCCTAATAAAAGCTAAAAAAAACCCTAAGAAATGCTAAGAAATTGTAAGAAATGCTAAGTAACAAAGAAACACAAAGAAAAACTAGGAAACCCGAAGAAATGCAAAAAAAATGCTAAGAATCGCTAAGAAACACAAAGAAATCCTATACAACCCTAAGAAACGCTAATAAACCCTAGAAAACCCTAAGAAATGGTAAAAAATGCTAGGAAACCCTAGTAAACGTTAAAAAACACTAAGAAATTCTAAGAAATCCAAAGAAACACTAAGAACCCTTATGGAACAATAAGAAATGCTAAGAAACCCTATAAAACCCTAAGAAACGTAAGAAACCTTATAAAACTCTAAGAAATGCTAAGTAGTGCTAAGAAACCCTAAAAAACACTAAGAAACCACAAGAAACGCTAAAAAAATGCTAAGAATCGCTAAGAAACCCTATGAAACACTAAGAAATATTAAGAAATGCTTAGAAACACTAGTAATCACTAAGAAATGTTAAAAAACTTTAATAAATGCTAAGAAACCCTCAGAAACATTAGGAAATGCTAAGAAACCCTATAAAACCCTAACAAACGTTATGAAACTCTAAAAAACACTAAGAAACCTTAAGACACACTAAAAAATGCTAAGAATCGCTAAGAAACCCTAAGAAACGCTAATAAACCCATATAAACGGTAAGAAATGCTAGGAAACCCTAGTGAACGCTAAGAAACCCTAAGATATGCTAGCTAAGAACCCTTAAGAAAACCTAAGAAACTCAAAGAAACGCTAAGAAAGCTTAAGAAATGCTTAGAAGCCCAAAAAAACCTATGAAACACTAAGGATCGCTATAAAATATTAAAAAGTGCTAAGAAACCCTACCAAATGCTAAGAAATGCTAAGAAGAACTAAGAAGTCCTAAGAAACACAAAGAAACCCTAAAAACCCTAAAAAGCACTTAAAAAACACTAAGAAACTCTAAAAACTCAAAGAAATGCTAATAAATGCCAAGGAATGCTAAGAACCCTAAGAAACACTTAGAAACCCTAAAAAATGCTAAGAAACCCTAAGAAACTCTAAGAAACGCTAATAAATTCTAACAAACTCTAAGAAACGCTAATAAACCCTATAAAACCCTAAGAAAACCTAAGAAATTATAAGAAATAATAAGAAACACTAAGTAACGCTAAGAAACCCTAAAAAACATAAAAAAATCCAAGAAACACTAAAACAATGCTAAGAATCGCTAAGAAATGCTAAGAAACCCTATGAAACTCTAAGAAATGCTAATAAACCCTAATAAACCTTAAGAAATGGTAAGAAACTCTAAGAAACCCATTAAAACCCTTAGAAATGCTAAGAAACCCTAAGAAAACCTATAAAACCTTAAGAAAACCTAATAAAACCTAAGAAATGCTAAGAAACTGTAAGAAATGCTAAGTAACACTAAAAACCCTAAAAACACTAAGAAACCCCAAGACACGCAAAAAAAATGCTAATAATCATTAAGAAATGCAAAGAAACCCAATGAAACCCTAAGAAACGCTAATAAACACTAGGAAACCTAAATAAATGGTAAGAAACACTAGGAAACCCCAGTAAACACAAAAAAAGCCCTAAGAAATCCAAAGAAATGCTAAGAACCCTTAATAAACCCTAAGAAATGCTAAGAAACTCTACGAAACCCTAAGAAACGCTAAGAAACATTATAAAACCCTATGAATGCTGAGAAACCCAAAGAAATGCTAAGAAACTATAAAAAATGCTAAGTAACACTAAGAAACCCTAAAAACCACTAAGAAACCACAAGAAACGCAAAAAAAAAGCTAAGAATCGCTAAGAAACCCTATGAAACCCTGAGAAATGTTAAGAAACGCTTCAAAACCCTAGTAAACACTATGAAACGCTAAAAACCTTTAATAAATGCTAAGAAACCCTAAGAAACACTAGGAAACACTAAGAAACCTAAAGAAACTCTGAGAAATGCTAAGAAACTCTAAGAAACCTTATAAAACCCTAACAAACCTTGAGAAACACTAAAAAACACTAAGAATCCCCAAGACACGCTAAAAAATGCTAAGAAACCCTAATAAACGCTAATAAACTCTTATAAATGGTAAGAAATGCTAGGAAACCCTAGTGTTCCTAGGAAATCATAAGATATGCAAGCTAAGAACCCTTAAGAAAACCTAAGAAACCCAAAGAAAAGCTACGAAAGCTTAAAAATGCTTAGAAGCCAAAAAAACCTATGAAACCCTAAGAATCGCTAAAAAACACTAAAAAGTGCTAAGAAACCCTACCAAACACTAAGAAATGCTAAGAAACCCTAAGAATTCCTAAGAAGCCCTAAGAAATGCTAAGAAGCACCAAGAAGTCATAAGAAACATTAAGAAACGCAAAAAAATGCTAAGAATGGCTAAGAAACCCTATGAAACCCTAAGAAATGCTAATAAACCCTAATAAACCCAAGGAAACCCTAAATAATGGCAAGAAATGCTAGGAAACCCCAATAAAAGCGAAAAAACGCTAAGAAACCAAAAGAAATGCTAGAAAGCATAAGAAATGCTTAAAAACCAGAAAAAACCTTATGAATCCCTAAGAAACGCTAGAAAACACTAAAAAGAACTAAGAAATCCTAGAAAACGCTAAGAAATGCTAAGAAACCCAAGTAATTCCTAAAAAATCCTCAGAAACGCTAAGAAACACTAAAAACCCTAAAAAAACAAAAAAAAACCTCTTAAAAAACCCTAATAAACCATAAAAACTCTAAGAAATGTAAAGAAATGCTAAGAAACACTAAGAAACACTAAGAAACACTAATAAACACTAAGAAACACAAAGAAACGCTAAGAAACCCTATAAAACCCTAAGAAACACTAATAAACCCTATAAAACAATAAGAAATGCTAAGAAACCCTAAGAAATGCTATGAAAGTATAAGAAATGCTAAGTAACGGTAAGAAACCCTAAAAAACACTTAGAAACCACAAGAAACATAAAAAAATGCTATGAATCACAAAGAAATGCTAACAAACCCTATGAAACCGTAATAAACGCTAATAAACTCTAATTAACAGCAAGAGACGCTACGAAACCCCAGCAAATGCTATAAAATGCTAAGAAAAACTAAGAAATGCTAAGAAATCTCAAGAAATTCAAAGAAATGCAAAGAAACCCTATAAAATCTAAGAAACCCAAAGAAACATTAAGAAAGCCTTAGAAACACTTAGAAACCCTAAAAAATCCTATGAAACCCTAAGAAAAGCTAAAAAACACTAAAAAGTGCTAAGAAACCCTACCAAACACTAAGAAATGCTAAGAAACCCTAATGATATCTAAGAAGCCCCAAGAAGCCCTAAGATGCCCCAAGAAGCCCTAAGAAGCCCCAAGAAACACTAAAAAGTGCTAAGTAACCCTACAAAATGCAAAGAAATGCTAAGAAACTCTAATAAATCATAAGAAACCCTATGAAATGCTAAGAAACACAAAAAAACCCTAAAAAAACCCTAATAAACCATAAAAACTCTAAAAAATGCAAAGAAATGCTAAAAAATGCTAAGAAACCCTTAAGAAACACTAATAATCACTAAGAAACCCTAAGAAACACTAAGAAATGCAAAGAAACTTTAAGAAACCTATAAAACCCTAAGAAATGCTAAGAAACCCTATAAAACACTAAGAAACGCTAAGAAACCCTAAGAAATGCTATGAAACTATAAAAAGGATAAGTAACGCTAAGAAACCCTAAAAAACACTTAGAAACCACAAGAAACGCAAAAAAAAAATAGCCTTTCTTAAGGTTTCTTAGGATTTCTTAGCATTTCTTAGCGTTTACTTGGGTTTTCTAGCGTTTATTAGGGTTTATTAGACTTTCTTAGGGTTTCATTGAGTTTCTTAGCAATTCTTTGCATTTTTTAGCGTTTCTTAATGTTTTTTAGAATTTCTTATCATTTCTTAGAGTTTTCTAGGATTTCTTATGATTTCTTAGAGTTTCTTAGTGTTTTATAGGGTTTCTTAGAGTTTGTTAGTCATTCTTAGTGTTTCTTAGGGTTTCTTAATGTTTCTTAGGGTTCTTAGCGTTTCTAAGCATATCTTTGGGTTTTTAAGGTTACAAGTGGTTTTTTAAGGATTTTTATGATTTTTTTAGGGTTTTAGGGTTTTTTATGTCTTAGGGTTTCTTAGGGCTTCTTGGCGCTTCTTATCATTTCTTAGAGATTCTTAGGTTTCCTTAGCATTTCTTAGTTTTTGGTAGGGTTTCTTAGCATTTCTTAGCACTTTTTAGTGTTATTTAGCGTTTCTTAGGGTTTTATATGGTTTTTTAGGGTTTCTAAGCATTTCTTAGGCTTTCTTAGCGTTTCTTAAGGGTTGTTAGAGTTTCTTAGGGTTTTTTTAGGATTTCTTAGGGTTTCTTAGCATTCATTAGTATTTCCTAGCATTTCTTATCGTTTCTTAGAGTTTATTAGAGTTTCATAGGGTTTCTTAGCATTTCTTAGGGTTTCCTAGTGTTTCTTAGGGTTTTATAGGGTTTCTTAGAGTTTCTTTGGGTTCCTTAAGGGTTCTTAGTATTTCTTAGGGTTTCTTAGGATTTCTTTGGGTTTCTTACGATTTCTTAGGGTTTTTTAATCATTTCTCAGCGCTTACTAGGGTTTCCTAGCGTTTCTTAGAGTTTCTTAGTGTTTCTTAGGGTTTATTAGCGATTCTTGGAGTTTCATCGGGTTTCTTAGTGTTTCTTTGCATTTTTTAGCCTTTCTTGGGGGTTCCTAGCATTTCTTACCATTTCTTAGGGTTTATTAGAGTTTATTAGTGTTTCTTATAGTTTCATTGGGTTTCTTAGCGTTTGATAACATTTTTTTTTTGCGTTTCTTAATGTTTTTTAGTGTTTCTTAGGGTTTTCTGGGGCTTCTTATGGTTTCTTAGCATTTCTTTGGGTTTTATAGGGTGTCTTAGAGTTTGTTGGTGTTTCTTATGGTTTCTTTGTGTTTCTTAGGATTTTTTAGGATTCTTAGCGTTTCTTAGAGTTTTAGGGTTTCTTAGGTTTTTGAGGGGTTTTTAGTGTTTTTTAGGGATTTTAGGATTTTTTTTTGTGTTTCTTAGTGTTTATTAGGGCCTCTTAGCATTTCTTAGGGATTCTTAGGGTTTTTTAGCATTTGTTAGGCTTTTTTATCACTTTTTAATGTTTTTAGCATTTCTTAGGAATAAATAGGGTTTTTTAGGGTTTCTAAGCGTTTCTTAGGCTTTCTTAGTGTCTCTTCGAGATTCTTAAGGGTTCTTAGTGTTTCTTAGGTTTTCTTAGGATTTGTTAGGGTTTCTTAGCATTTCTTAGCAATCACTAGGGTTTCCTAGTGTTTCATACTATTTTTCTTAGCAATCACTAGGGTTTCCTGGTGTTTGATACTATTTCTAATGGTTTGTTAGAGTTTATTATCATTTTTAGGGTTTCATAGCGATTATTAGCATTTTTTTTTGCATTTCTTACTGTTTCTTAGCGATCACTAGGGTTTCCTAGCGTTTCATACTATTTCTAATGGTTTATTAGGGTTTATTATCATTTTTAGGGTTTCAAAGCGATTCTTAGCATTTTTTTGTGTTTCTTGCTATTTCTTAGTGTTTTTTAGGGTTTCTCAGCATTTCTTAGGTTGTTATAGGGTTTCTTAGCGTTACTTAGCATTTCATATAGTTTGTTAGCATTTCTTAGGGTTTTATAAAGTTTTCTAGCATTTTTTTATGGTTTTATAAGGTTTTTTAGAGTTTCTTAGCATTTCTTAGTGTTTGTTAGAATTTCTTAGTAGTTACTAGAGTTTTTTTTTGTGTTTTTTGGTGTTTCTTAGGGTTTCTTAGCATTTTTAAGGATTCTTAGGTTTTCTTAGCATTTCTTAGCATTCGGTAGGGTTTCTTAGCACTTTTTAGTATTTTTTAGCATTTCTTAAGATTTCATAGGATTTTTTAGGGTTTCTAAGCATTTCTTAGGCTTTCTTAGCGTTTGTTTAGGTTTATTACGATTTATTAAGGATTCTTAGCATTTCTTAGGTTTTCTAAGGATTTCTTAGCGTTTAGTAGGGTTTCCTAGCGTTTCTTACCATTTTTAAGGGTTTCCTATTGTTGATTAGCATCTTTTATGGTTTTATAGGGTTTCATAGCAACTCTTAGCATTTTTTAGTGTTTCTTAGGATTTCTTAATGTTTTTTAGGGTTTCTTAGTGTCTCTTATAGTTTCTTAGCATTTCTTAGGATTTCTCAGCATTTCTTATGGTTTCTTAGGGTTTTATAGGGTTTTTTTAGCATTTCTTAGGGTTTTATAGGGTTTCTTAGCGTTTCTTAGGGTTTTGTAGTCTTTCTTAGGTTTTCTTAGCATTTTATTGGGTTTCTTAGAGTGTCTTAGCATTTCTTAGAGTTTTTAAGGTTTCTTAGGGTTTTTAAGGGGTTTTTAGATTTTTTTATGGGTTTTAGGATTTGTTTTCATTTCTTAGGGATTTTGGGCTTCTTGGGGTTTCTTAGCATTTCTTATGGATTCTTAGGGTTTATTAACATTTCCTTGAGTTTCGTATGGTTTCTTAGCATTATTTAGCGTTTCTTGGGTTTTTAATGTTTTTTTAGTTTTCTTAGTTTTACTTGGTGTTTCTTATAGTTTCTTAGCATTTCATAGAATTTATTAGCATTTCTTAGGGTTTTTTAGGGTTTCTAAGAGTTTCTACGACTTTCTTAGAATTTCTTTGGGTTTCTTAAGGGTTCTTAGCATTTCTTAGGGTTTTTTAGGGTTTCTAAGACTTTCTTAGAATTTCTTTGGGTTTCTTAAGGGTTCTTAGCATTTCTTAGGGTTTACTAGCATTTCTTACCACTTCTAAGCATTTGTTAGGGTTTCATAGGGTTTTTTTAAACATTCTTAGCATTTTCTTAGCATTTCTTGAGGGTTTCTTAGTGTTTCGAGTTTCTTATTATTACTTAGTGTTTCTTATAGTTTCTTAGCATTTTTTAGTGTTTCTCAACATTTCTTAGGGTTTTATACCATTTTTTAGTGTTTCTTAGGGTTTTATAAGGTTTCTTAGTGTTTCTTAGGGTTCTATAGGGTTCATTAGAGTTTCTTAGCATTTCTTAGGGTTCCTTAAGAGTATTTAGTGTTTGTTAGGGTTTGTTAGGATTTCTTAGGGTTTCTTAGTGTTTCTTAGCGTTTACTAGGGTTTCCTTGCATTTCTTAGGGTTTCTTAAGGTTTATTAGGGTTTATTAGAGTTTCTTAGGGTTTCATAGAGCTTCTTAGCAATTCATAGCATTTTTTTAGCTTTTCTTAATGTTTTTTAGGGTTTCTTAGCATTTCTTAGGGTTTCTTAGCGTTTCTTAGGGTTTTCTAGGGTTTCTTATGATTTCTTAGAGTTTCTTAGCGTTTTATAGGGTTTCTTAGAGTTTCTTAGTGCTTCTAATTGTTTCTTAGGGTTTCTTAGTGTTTGTTAGGGTTCTTAGCATTTCTAAGCATATCTTAGAGTTTTTAGGGTTACATGGGGTTTTTTAAGGGTTTTAGGATTCTTAGCATTTCTTAGGGTGTTTTTGGATTTCTTTGGGTTTCTTAACATTTCTTAGGGTTTTTTAGCGTTTCTTAGCATTTCTTAGCGTTTACTTGGGTTTTCTAGCATTTCTTACCATTTCTTAGGTTTTCATAGCGTTTCTTAGCATTTTTTTTAGCATTTCTTGGGTTTTAATTTTTTTAGGATTTATTTGCATTACTTAGCATTTCTTATAGTTTCTTAGTATTTCTTAGTGTTTGGTAGGTTTTCTTAGCATATTATAGTGTTTTTAGCGTTTCTTAGGATTTCATTGGGTTTTTTTTAGGGTTTCTAAGTGTTTCTTTGTGTTTCTTAGGGTTTCTTAATGGTCCTTAGCGTTTATAAGTGTTTCTTAGGATTTCTTATTGTTTCTTAGCGTTCACTAGTGTTTCCTAGCGTTTCTTACCATTTCTAAAAGTTTATTAGCGTTTCTTATGGTTTTATAGAGTTTTTTAGCGATTCTTAGCATTTTTTAGCATTTTGTGGGTTTCTTAATGTTTTTTAGGGTTTCTTAGTGTTACTTAGAGTTTTTTTTATAGTTTCTTAGCATTTCATAGGGTTTCTTAGCGTTACTTAGGGTTTTATAGGATTTTTTTAGTGTTTCTTAGGGTTTCATAGCGTTTCTTAGTGTTTCTTGGCATTTTTAGCATTTCTTAGAGTTATTTTTTTAATGTTTTTATGGTTTTTTAAGAGGTTTTTAGGGTTTCTTTGTGTTTCTTAGGGCTTCTTTGCATTTCTTAGGAATTATTAGGATTTCTTAGTATTTCTTAGCATTTGGTAGGGTTTATTAGGACTTTTTTGTATTTTTAGCATTTCTTAGGGTTTCATAGGGTTTCTAAGCATTTCTTTTGGTTTCTTAGGGTTACTTAAGGTTTCTTAGCATTTCTTTGGTTTTCTTAGGATTTCATAGTGTTTCTTAGCGTTTTGTAGCATTTACTAGGGTTTCCAAGCATTTCTTACCATTTCTTAGGGTTTATTAGCGTTTTTAGGGTTTCATAGGGTTTCTTAGCATTTCTTTGCATTATTTTATCATTTCTTGGGGTTTCTAAGTGTTTTTTAGGGTTTCATAGCGTTTCTTAGGGTTTTTTTTGTGTTTCTTAGGGTTTCATAGGGCCTCTTGGAGCTTCTTAGCATTTTTTTAGGGATTTTTAGTGTTTTCTTAGCATTTCTTAGTGTTTGGTAGTGTTTCTTAGCACTTTTTAGTGTTTTTTAGGGTTTCTTAGGGTTTCATAGAGTTTTTTAGAGTTTGTAAGTGTTTCTTAGGCTTTCTTAGCGTTTCTTTCGGTTTCCGAGGGTTTCTTAAGGGTTCTTAGCATTTCTTAGGATTTCATATTGTTTCTTAGCATTTCTTAGCGTTCACTAGGGTTTCCTACTGTTTCTTACCATTTTTAAAGGTTTATTAGCGTTTCTTATAGTTTCATAGGGTCTTTAAGCGACTCTTAGCATTTTTTTAGCATTTATTGGGTTTCTTAATATTTTTTAGAGTTTCTTAGCGTTACTCATTTTTTTTTAGTTTCATAGCACTTCTCAAGGTTTCTTGGCATTTCTTAGGGTTTTATAGGATTTTTTTTTTGTATTTCATAGAGTTTCTTATTATTTCTTAGTGTGTCTTAGGGTTTCATAGCGTTTCTTAGTGTTTCTTAGGGTTTTTTAGTGTTTCTTAGCATTTCTTTTGATTTCTTAGGTTTCCTTGAGGGTTCTTAGCGTTTCTTTGGTTTTCTTAGGATTTCTTAGTGTTTCTTAGCATTTAATAGGGTTTCCTAGTGTTTATTACTGTTTCTTAGGGTTTCATAGCGTTTCTTAGTGTTTCTTAGCATTTTTAGCATTTCTTAGAGTTTTTTTTATGTTTTTATGGTTTTTAAGAGGTTTTTAGGGTTTTTTTGTGTGTCTTAGGGCTTCTTTGCATTTCTTAGGAATTATTAGGATTTCTTAGTGTTTCTTAGCATTTGGTAGGGTTTATTAGCACTTTTTTGTGTTTTTAGCGTTTCTTAGGGTTTCATAGGATTTCTTAGAGTTTCTTATTGTTTTTTTAGTGTTTCATAGCGTTTCTTAGGGTTTCATAGAGTTTTTTTAAGGGGTTTTTTGTGTTTCTTAGTGTTTCTTAGGGCTTCTTGGGGCTTCTTAGCATTTTTTAGGGATTCTTATGGTTTTCTTAGGATTTCCTAGCGTTTGGTAGGGTTTCTTAGCACTTTTTGGTATTTTTTTAGTGTTTCTTAGTGTTTCATAGGGTTTTTTTTAAGGTTTCTAAGCGTTTCTTAGGCTTTCTTGGCATTTCTTTCGGTTTCCTAGGGTTTGTTAAGGGTTCTTTGTGTTTCTTAGGGTTTCTTAGGATTTCTTAGGGTTTCATAGCGTTCACTAGGGTTTCCTAGTGTTTCTTACCATTTATTAGGGTTTATTAGCATTTCTTAGGGTTTCATAGCGATTCTTAGTATTGTTTTTAGCGTTTCTTAGGGTTTCATAGCGATTCTTAGCATTGTGTTTAGTGTTTCATAGGGCTTTCTTGGGTTTCTAAGCATTTCTTAGGCTTTCTAAGTGTTTCTTTGGGTTTCTTAGGGTCCCTTAAGTGTTCTTAGTGTTTCTTTGGTTTTCTTAGGATTTCTTAGGGTTTCTTTGCATTTCTTAGCATTTATTAGGGTTTCCTAGTGTTTCTTATCATTTCTTAGGGTTTCCTAGGGTTTATTAGCATTTTTTAGAGTTTCATAGGGTTTCTTAGCAATTATTAGCATTTTTTTAGCATTTTTTGGGGTTTCATAATGTTTTTAAGGTTTCTTAGCATTTCTTAGGGTTTCTTTGTGTTTATTAGGGTTTTTGTTTCTTAGGGTTTTATAGGCTTAGAGTTTTTTAAGCTGTTTTTAGGGGTTTTTAGGGGTTTTTTTTAGGGTTTTTGTTCTATTTTTTAGGGCTTCTTGGGGCTTCATAGTATTTTCTTGGGATTCTTAAGGTTTTCTTAGCATTTTATAGCGTTTGGTAGGGCTTCTTAGCACTTTTTAGTATTTTTTAGCGATTCTTGGGGTTTCTTAGAATTTTCTAGTGTTTCTTAGCATTACTTAGCGTTTCTTATAGTTTTTTAACATTTCTTAAGGTTTCTTAGCATTTCTTAGGATTTTATAGGGTTTTCTTAGGATTTCTTAGGGCTTATTAGCATTAACTAGGGTTTCCTAGGGTTTTTTACCATTTCTAAGGGTTTATTAGCGTTTCTTAGGGTTTCTTAATGATTCTTAGAATTTTTTAGCATTTCTTGGGGGTTTTTTAGTGTTTTTTACGGTTTTTTTACCATTACTTAGCGTTTCTTATAGTTTCTTAGCATTTCTTAGGGATTTATGGAGTTTTTTAGCGTTTCTTAGGGTTTTATGGAGTTTTTTTGCATTTCTTAGGCTTTTATGGGCTTTCTTAGAATTTCTTAGCGTTTCTTAGTGTTCCTTAGGGTTTTTTAGGATTTCTTAGGGTTCCTTACCATTTCATAGTGTTTATTAAGGTTTATTAGCCTTTCTTTGAGTTCATAGGGTTTCTTAGAGTTTCTTAGGGTTTCTTAGCATTTTTTAGTGTTTTTTAGGGATTCTTAGCATTACTTAGCATTTCATATAGTTTCTTAATATTTTATAGGATTTCTTGGCATTTACTAGGGTTTCCAAGCGTTTCTTACTATTTCTTTGAGTTACCTTAGGATTTATTAGCATTTTTATGGTTTCTTACCGTTTCTTAGGTTTCTTAGGGTTTATTAGCATTTTTTAGCGTTTCTTGGGGTTTCTTAGTGTTTTTTAGGGTTTCTTAGCATTTCTTAGCATTTGTGGTGTTTCTTAGCACTTTTTAGTGTTTTTAGCATTTATTAGGATTTCATAGGTTTTTTAGGGTTTCTAAGCATTTCTTAGGCTTTCTTAGCATTTCTTAAGGGTTCTTAGTGTTTCTTAGGATTTATCAGGGTTTCCTAGCGTTTCTTACCATTTCTAAGGGTTTATTAGCATTTCATAGGGTTTAATATCTATTCTTATCATTTTTTTTACCGTTTCTTAGGGTTTTCTTAGTATTTTTTAGGGTTTCTTAGAGTTACTTAGAGTTTCTTATAGTTTCTTTGTATTTATTAAAGTTTCTCATCATTTCTTAGGGTTTTATAGGGTATCTTAGCGTTTCTTAGGGTTTTATAGGGTTTCTTAGCGTTTCTTAGGATTCCTTAAGGGTTCTTAGCATTTCTTAGGGTTTTGTAAGATTTCTCAGGTTTTCTTAGTGTTTCTTAGGGTTTCTTACCGTTTCTTAGGGTTTATTAGTGTTTATTAGCATTTTATAGATATTCTTAGATTTTTTAGCATTTCTTAGAGTTTCTTATCGTTTCTTAAAGTTTCTTTGGGTTTCTTAGCATTTCCTAGTTTTTCTTGGGGTTTCTTAGCGTTTACTAGCATTTCTTAGCATTTTCTTTGCGTTTCTTGGGGTTTCTTAGTGTTTTTTAGGGTTTCTTAGCATTTCTTTTAGTTTCTTTGCATTTCTTAGGGTTTATTAGGGTTTCTTAGTGATTTATAGGGTTTCTTAGCGTTTCATAGGGTTTTAAAGAGTTTCTTAGAATTTCTTACCGTTTTATAGGGTTTATTAGCATTTCATAGGGTTTTTAGTGATTCTTAGCATTTTTTTAGATTTTCATGGGGTTTCTTAGTGTTTTTTAGGGTTTCTTAACATTACTTAGCGTTTCTTAGCATTTCTTAGGGTTTTATATGGTTTCTTAGCGTTTCTAAGGGTTTTATAGGGTTTCTTAGCGTTCCTTAACAGTTCTTAGCATTTCTTAGGGTTTTTTAGCGTTTACTAGGGTTTTCTAGCGTTTCTTACCATTTCTTAGGGTTTATTAGCATTTCTTAGAGTTTCATAGAGTTTCTTAGTGATTCTTAGTATTTTTTAGCATTTCTAGGGTTTTTAATGTTTTTTAGGATGTCTTAGCATTACTTAGCGTTTCTTATAGTTTCTTAGCATTTCTTAGCATTTGGTACGGTTTCTTAGCACCTTTTAGTGTTTTTAGCGTTTCTTAAGATTTCATTGGGTTTTTTAGGCTTTCTTAGTGTTGCTTTGGTTTTCTTAGGATTTCTTAATGGTTCTTAGAGTTTGTTTGGGTTTCTTAGGATTTCTTAAGGGTTCTTAGAGTTTGTTAGTGTTTCTTGGGATTTTATAGGTTTTTTTAGGGTTTCTAAGTGTTTCTGAGGCTTTCTTAGCATTTCTTGGGTTTCTTTGAGTTTCTTAGCATTCATTAGGGTTTTTTAGCGTTTCATTTGGTCTCTTAGCATTTATTAGGGTTTCTTAACATTTCTGAGCATTTATTACCGTTTCTTAGGTTTTCCTAGGGTTTATAAGCATTTTTAGCATTTCTTGGGGTCTCCTAGTATTTTTTAGGGTTTCTTAGCACTTTTTAGTCTTCTTAGCATTTCTTAGCATTTACTAGGGTTTCCATGCATTTCTTACCTTTTCTTAGGGTTTCCTAGGGTTTATTAGCATTTTTTGGAATTTCTTAGTGTTTTTTAGGGTTTCTTAGCGTTTCTTAGCATTTTTTAGCATTTGTGGTGTTTCCTTTTTAGTGTTTTTAGAGTTTCTTAGAATTTCATAGATTTTTTTAGGGTTTCTAAGTGTTTTCTTAGGCTTTCTTAGCATTTCTTTGGTTTTCTTAAGGGTTCTTACGGTTTCTTAGGGTTTCAAAAGGGTTCTTAGCATTTCTTAGGATTTATTAGGGTTTCCTAGCATTTCTTATCGTTTCTAAGGGTTTATTAGCTATTCTTAGCATTTTAGCTTTTCTTGGGGATTCTTAGTATTTTTTAGAGTTTCTAAGAGTTACTTAGTGTTTCTAATAGTTTCATTGTATTTCTTAGGGTTTTATAGGGCTTCTTAGTGTTTCTTAGGGTTCCTTAAGTGTTCTTAGCATTTCTTAGGGTTTTGTATGATTTCTTAGCTTTTCTTAGCATTTCTTACGGTTTCTTAGCATTGTTTAGCATTTCTTATCGTTTCTTAGAGTTTGTTAGTGTTTCTTAGCGTTTCCTAGTTTTTCATAGCGTTTCTTAATGTTTTTTTATCATTTACTTGGATTTCTTAGCAAATCTTGGCATTTTCTTTGTGTCTCATACGATTTCTTATAGTTTATTAACATTTCTTAGGGTTTATTAGCATTTCTTAGTGTTTTATAGGGTTTCTTAGTATTTCTTAGGGTTTTAAAGGGTTTCTTAGAGTTTCTTTCCGTTTCTTAGGGTTTATTAGTGATTCTTAGCGTTTCTTTGGTTTTTAATGTTTTTTCGGGTTTCTTAGTGTTACTTAGCATTTCTTATAGTTTTTTAGCGTTTCTTAGGGTTTTATAAAATTTTATAGGGTTTCTTATCGTTTCTAAGGGTTTTATAGAGTTTCTTATAATTTCTTAGAGTTTATTAGCATTTCTTAGTGTTTCTTAGGGTTTCTTAGCGTTTATTAGTATTTTTTAAGGTGTGCCAATACTTAAACTATTTGGGAGACCTTCTTGACGGAAGCTCAAATAGCTCTTATAGGCCGGGGGCCTCAATTTTGGAACTTGGGGGCTAAATGCCTGATTTTGAAAATCTTGTACAGTGGGCCCAAGGCCAGTTGGCACAAGCAAGAGCTCGTAAACGAACATGATATATGTGCCATAAAACTTAATAAGTGAATTGTTTGGCCATGGTACCAGTCAACTAGCAGCAATGCGACATGACAGGTCGACGGACCAGTCAAGACAAACAACTGCGAGTTGAGTTGAGAGTCGGGGCCGTTGGACCAGTGGCACCATAGATTACATGGCGATATGAGAAAACATTGTTTGTATATGCACTGTGAGTACGGGATCATCAAGACGCCCATGAAGGATAGTGATGCATCCTAAGGGCCTTGGACGACCCGGTGAGTATAAGGGCGGATCGTCGTTCCAGGTGTCTGTGCGAAATTTGGAGTAACACCAAGCGCATGAGACTGGGGTGGGGATAAGATGAGGTCTCTGTCCTCATACGGACACGAAGAAGTGATTTCGGGATTGTGGGTCGGATGTTGCTTACATCCACTCATTCCTAGGGTAAAAGTGGTCGTACTTCTATCCAGGTGGCAGGAAAAGTCGCTTCGAAGCCACTAGCGGGTTAAGTAGTGATACTGACTTGCGAATGTGTGTAACCTTCATGATGAAGGATGTGTGTTGGGTGATGACACACCAGTAACTAAGAAATAATGGAAAACCCCGAATCTTTTTAACATGAAGGGTTTTTTGAAAAGAAAGGAGTCTAGCACACTCCATATAAATGTTTTTGTTAAAAGTTAAAAGTAGACCTTTAAAAACCCATTCATTGAGTTGTCATACTCACCCCCTCCCTTATATCCCTTTCAGGAAATCCCGGAAAGCCTACACTTAAAGACCATCAACTAAGATGCTTGTAAGATAGGTATGTAAAGTTTAAAATTTTATGCAGTTTTCATTATGTAAGCTCTCTCTATGAGCAATTTTGACTATAAGTTGGTATGTAAGATTGTTTGGTAAAACAATATATGTTGTTGTTCAATCCTAATTTTTTCAAAAATATTATAGTTAACTTCGAAGTGCTTGATGTTTATGCCTTTATAAATTTTAACCCTTATTTTTATATAAACAAAAAAAATACAAAACTTTGACATTTCTAACAAAAGTTTCACAAATCTATTATTTTTAGGTCAATTAAAAATTTTCAAGTCAAAATCTTGCAAGGTTTTGTACAACGATAAAATATGAAATACCTTTATTTGCTATGGAATCTGATAAATTTTATATATGAATTACACATAATTGTCAAGTAAAATATTATTTAGTGATCATAAAATAAATTCAAATTAATGGTCATGAAACCAAATATTCTTAGAAGTTGATAACATATATGAAATTATCCATCCAACATTAGTTTTGAGGTGAGATGCTACATTAATTTCATTCTCCTGTCTTTGGCATGATGCAAAATGAGAAGAACCTCAGGTTCAACTTTGTGACAAATGCACTTGTCCAAGATATAACAACATTGAACAGCAAGGGATTTCATGTGATGGTATTCGGAAGCAAGAACATCACATTCCAGGGTATTAAAATTATTGCCCCTGAAGATAGCCCCAATACAAATGGAATCCACGTTGGTCATTCAAGTGCGGTCACCATTGTGGATACTAGCATTGAGACCGGAGATGATTGTGTATCCATTGGGGATGGCAGCGAACAGGTCACCATCACATCTGTTACATGCGGACCTGGCCATGGATTTAGCATCGGTAGCCTCGGGAAGTATAAAAACGAGTTACCCGTAAATGGAATATTTGTAAAGAAGTGTACCCTCACCAACACCATGATGGGTGTTAGAATCAAGACCTGGCCCCGCATCATTACCTGGAGTTACCACCGATATGCACTTTGAGGACATCACGATGAACAATGTGAGCGACCCAATGCTTATCGACCAAGGTTATTGCCCATGGAACCAATGCACCGTCGGAGTGAGTCACCCGTATACTTTTCAAGCTCCTAATGCAATTATATCTCACAAATTATTAACTTTTATTTCACCTTGAAACAAATGATTATAGGGCGGGGGAACAAATTAGTATGATTGAAACTTGTATTTATTTTGAAAATTGCCTTAATTTTGACCCTGTACTTTAAACACACTTATGTGTTTTTCCAGGTACCATCAAATGTTAAGATAAGCAAGGTTAGCTACAAGAACATAAAGGAAACTATATTTACTCCAGTAGCTGTTAAGCTCATTTGCAGCAAGGCATTCCCTTGTGAGGGTGTGGAGCTTGCTGACATTAATCTCACCTACCAGGGGACTGATGGTACCCGCAACTTCTATTTGTGAAAATGTTACTCCCAAAGTCTCTAGTACACAAAATCCACCTATTTGTGGTGGGGCCCCTGTCCCCGGTGCTGCTGCGTCCTCCTAGATCCATGTATTCAAGAATACTTGGTGCAATTGATATTAAGTGTTAACTCCCAACCTGTTTCAATTTTGAAAATATAGTAGCACATTGCAAAGGTGAACATTATTTAGCTGTTATCCATTCAATTGTATTGATTTGAGATTTTTCCTATGAATTGTATGAAATAATTTCTTCACATTATTTGGTATAATTGAAGTCTACAACCTTCACAATAACACGAGATATGTGACATCATGAAACAACTTAATTATAAAGACATAAAATGTAATTATTATACTTTTTTTGTCATTATTTTATTTACCAAAATATGCCTTTCAATATTTATCATATATAATTGCTTACAACTATTTTGGTATCAAACACTTTTCTCCTATTAATATACTAATTATATTAATGTGTTAAGTAAATTTGTTGGTTCATGTAAGTTATATAAAAAATATTATATATTTGTTTCTTACTTTTTATGTCGCCGTTATATATAGTCCAACAAATATGTAGTAAATAAGCATTACACATAGGCATTTGTGTTAATATTCTTATAAGTTTGAGATGATTGAAATTAACATGCAATTGATTACTATTATACTTCATCGTTTCATTTATCAATTCAAATATTTATCACCTATATAAAGAAAAATACATGACATTTATTAATCAATTTATATACTTGGAAAATACACCACCAACATAGCACTATATTTTGTATTTACTGATATATATGTTAGAGTAATTTTGTAAGAGAAATGATCATATTATTTATGTGAATAATAATATAAAAAAATATGTGCGGAGAGAAATCTCATTAAGTATTTTTAGAATGAGACTATTGAAATACAAATAATCTATGATAAACTTATTTATATTTCATACTTTTAGCAACACAAAAGATAGAAGTTATTGTTATAAATGTTATTTATAACTATTTCACATAATATTAATTGTATACTTATTATCACATCATGTTTATAAATACTTTATACTATACAAATTTATTATACTTTAATATTAAAATTTTTTTATAATATGAATTTTATTCAAACTAATTAAAATTATTCGATTACCAATAATATAATGCACAACAAAAGTCTTTATAATAAATTTTAAGTAAATTGTTGGTCAGGAATAAGACATTAATCAACCATATATATTACACAATTATAAGGTTTAATTGTCAATATAAAATAATTAGAATATTTATATTTAATTTTTGTGTTACAGTACATCTAAGTTAGGGATTAGGATGGGTTGAATAACGCACCAAATATATAATGGTATTCAATTTATACCATTATATGTTATCAGCCTAATATAGGTGATATGCTAATAACTAGAGCCGATGATGGAAACATTTATTTTTTATTAATGTATTTTTCTGAGGCTAAAACAGCTAATTCTTCATTTTTGTTATTTGGTGAAATTTGTAAATAGTTGGTTGGTAGGAGAGAGCCTCCACAAGTCCTTTCAACCTATTATTTCCAATTATATCTTCTTTCTTCCCTACTTACCTAAACCTTTAAATTCATTTATTTGTAAAAATGACACTCTCTTTCCATAATATCAATACTTGAGCCATGCGTATAGTACATATTTGGAAACTAATAATCATTTTAGTGACAAAGATATTTAATGTGAAATGACATTTTTATTGTAAGTCACACTTTTTATTACTTAGAAATTATATTTATTATTTTTGTTGCAGGTCTCATTGTAGGAGAAAAGGTTAGCGTCATAGTGAAAGTACGACTCGCCCGAACCTAGAGCAAGTGTTTGTGTTGTTTTTTTTAGCACTTTTTAGTGTTTTTAGCGTTTCTTAGGATTTCATTGGATTTTTTTGGGTATCTAAGTGTTTCTTAGGCTTTCTTAGTATTTCTTAGGTTTTCTTAAGGGTTCTTACAATTTCTTATGGTTTGTTAAGGGTTTCTTAGGATTTATTAGGGTTTCCTTGCGTTTCTTCATGTTTCTAAAGGTTTATTAGCATTTCTTGGGGTTTAATAGCTATTCTAAGCATTTTTTAGCGTTTCTTGGGGGTTCTTAGTATTTTTTAGAGTTTCTAAGAGTTACTTAGTATTTCTAATAGTTTCTTTGTATTTCTTAGGGTTTCTCAACTTTTCTTAGGGTTTTATAGGGTTTCTTAGTGTTTCTTAGGGTTTTATAGGGTTTCTTAGAGTTCCTTAAGGGTTCTTAGCATTTCTTAGGGTTTTGTAAGATTTCTTAGGTTTTCTTAGTATTTCTTAGGGTTTCTTACCGTTTCTTAGGGTTTATTAGCGTTTCTTAAAGTTTATTAGCATTTCTTAGAGTTTCATATTGTTTCTTAGAGTTTCTTTGGGTTTCTTAGTGTTTCCTAGTTTTTCGTAGAGTTTCTTATGATTTCTTAGTGTTTCTTAGTGTTTTTTAGCATTTCTTAGCGTTTACTAGGGTTTCTTAGCGATTCTTGGTGTTTCTTAGTGTTTTTTTAGGGTTTCTTAGCATTACTTAGCGTTTCTTATAGTTTTTAGCATTTCTTAAAGTTTATTAGCATTTCTTAGTGTTTTATAGGGTTTCTTAGCATTTCTTAGGGTTTTAAAGGGTTTCTTACCGTTTCTTAGGGTTTATTAAGTTTTATTAGCATTTCTTAGCGTTTCATAGGGTTTTTTAGCGTTTCCTAATGATTCTTAGCATTGTTTTAACGTTTTTTGGGTTTTTAATATTTTTTAGGGTTTCTTAGCATTTCTTGGTGTTTCTTAGGGTTTTAGATGATTTTATATGGTTTCTTATCGCTTGTTAGTGTTTCTTAGTGTTCCTTAAGGTTCCTTAGCATTTCTTTGGGTTTCTTAGTGTTTCTTAGCATTTCATAGCATTTCTTAGAGTTTTTAGGGTTTCTTAGCATTTCTTACGATTTCTTATCATTTTGTAGGGTTTCATATCAGTTTTAGTGATTTTTTTGCGTTTCTTAGTGTTTTATAGGGTTTTTTGGGTTTCTAAGCATTT
>CM057761.1:18726928-18781466 GCA_030064425.1 Trapa bicornis
CAGTAACATAAGGATAAAGACATGAAATCAAAAATAAAAGTGTAGAAAAACTCAACCACATTTTCTTATTCACTTTCTTTTTCTTGTCCCTTTTGATATGATTTTATGTGGATTTAAATTCTTGTGAAGGAAGAGTAGGGTAAAGGGGTATTTATAAAGTGTCAAATGGAGAGTATTCATAAATGGGCCCGCATTTTGTGGTAAACTAAGTGTTTGATTATTTCTCGTTGAATAAATTCAACACTATAAATAGATTAATTTATTGAACTAATTAAAATTTGTAATGATTCACAAATGATATACTTGTAGTTAATTATACCTTCTCATACAATAGCTATTTTACCATCAACTCGAAACATATCAAAAATAGAATTCAAAATGATATTTTATCTTAGTTTTTGCAATGAATATATGTCATTTTAATAAAACGTATATTAATTAGTAATTCAAAATTATTGAAGCAAAATTCAAAGAAGGAATAGTGTATTAGAATGAATGTAATCATAATTTCTGCATATATTCCAAGTTTAAAATATGAAGTTGTCTATTAACTATATTAATTGGATAGTATTTTAAAATTAAGAATAAATGGCTGACATGTTAGAGATAGTATATATTATTCCCAAATATATCACTTGTTCTATTTGTAGTATTAGACATATGTCTACATAATCCTCATTAATGATTTAATTTTGTTGGTGCCTTATTTCATGTCATACAAAATTATAGTCCACTCTACTTTAATAGTTAATGTCTTTGGTATTTTAGTTGTTTTACCTCACTTGCCATTACCATATTAATGCTAATAAACGGAAAGAAATGCTATGAAACCCTAAGAAACGCTACGAAACTCTATAAAACCCTAAGAAACCCTATATAACCATATGAAATGTTAAGAAACCCTAGGAAATGCTAAGAAACTATAAGAAATGTTAAGTAACATTAAGAAACCCTAAAAACACTAAGAAACGCTAAAAAATGCTAATAATTGCTATGAAATCCTAAGAAACGCTAAAAATCCTTAAGGAACCCTGGGAAATGTTACGAAACTCTAAGAAACCCTATAAAGCACTAAGAAATGCTAAGAAACCCTATAAAACCCTAAGAAATGATAAGAAACGATAAAAAATGCTAAGAATCGCTACGAAACCCTATGAAACCCTAAGAAATGCTATTAAACCCTTAAACACAATAAGAAATGCTAGGAAACCCTAGTGAACACTAAGAAACACAAAGAAATCCTAAGAAACACTATGAAAAGCTAAGAACCCTTAAGATACCCAAAGAAACACTAAGAAAGCCTAGGAAACGCTTACAAACACTAAAAAACCTAATGAAATCCTAAGAAACGCTAAAAACACAAAAAAGTGCTAAGAAACCTTATCAAATGCTAAGAGAAACTAAGAATCGCTAAGAAACACTAAGAAACCCAAAAAACCTATAAAAACCCCTTAAAAACCCTAAGAAAACCTAAAAACTCTAAGAAATGCTAAGAAGCCCTGTGAAACCCTAAGAAACACTAAGAAATGATAAGAAACGCTAAGAAACACTAAAAAACGCTAAGAAACCCTAAGAAACTCTATGAAACGCTAAGAAACTCTAAGAAACCCTATAAAATCCTATGAAAAGCTAAGAAACCCTATATAACCATAAGAAATGCTAAGAAATCCTATGAAATACTAAGAAACTATAAGAAACACTAAAAAATATTAAAAACCCAAGAAACGCTAAAAAATGCTAAGAATCGCTAAATAACACTAACAAACCCTATGAAACTCTAAGAAATGTTAATGAACCCTAAGATATCTTAAAAAATCGTAAGAAACAATAAGAACCCTTAAGGAACCCTAAGAAACACTAAGAAACCCAATAAAACTCTAAGAATAGCTAAGAAACCATATAAAACCCTTTGAAATGATGAGAAACCCTAGGAATTTCTATGAAACTATAAGAAACTCTAAGTAACACTAAGAAACCCTAAAACACTTTGAAACCCTAAGAAACGCTAAAAAAATGCTAAGAATCATTATGATACCCTATGAAACCTGGAGAAATGCTAATAAATTGTAAAAAAACCATTAGAAATGGAAAGAAACGCTAGGAAACCCTAGTGAACGCTAAGAAATGCTAAGAAATATTAGGAAATCCTAAGAAACGTTAAGAAGCCTTAAGAAACCCTAAGAAATACTAAGAAAGCAAAAGAAACACGTAGAAACGGAAAAAAACTCAAAAACAAACACTAAAAACCCTAAGAAACCCTAAAAACTCTAAGAAATGCTAGGAAATGCTAAGAAACCCTAAGAATCACTAAGAAATGCTAAGAAGCCCTAAAAAACCCTAAGAAACACTAAGAAATGCTAAGAAACCCTGAGAAACGCTAAGAAACTCTAAGAAACCCTAAGAAACCCTAAGGATACTAATAAACACTAAAAAAACATTAAAAACCCAAGAAACGGTAAAAGAATGCTAAGAATTGCTAGTTTAAGCTAAGAAACTCTATGTAACTCTAAGAAATACTAATAAACCCTAAGAAATCCTAAGAAACGCTCATAAACCCTAAAAAAACCATATGAAATCCTAATAAACTCTAAAACACTAAAAAGTGCAAAGAAACCCTACCCAACACTAAGAAATGCTAAGAAATCCTAAGAATCCCTAAGAAATGCTAAGAAACCCCAAGAAGCCCTAAGAAACCATAAGGAACGCAAAAAAAATCCTAAAAACCCCTTAAAACCCTAAAAACTCTAAGGAATGCTAAGAATCCTAAGAAACTCTAATAAACACTAAGAAATGCTAAGAAACACTAAGAAACTCTAAGAAACCCTATAAAACCCTACAAAACATTAGGAAACCAAAAGAAAGCCTAGAAAACCCTAAGAAACACTAAGAAAACCTAAGAAATGCAAAGAAACCCTAAAAAATATTAAGAAATGCTAACAAACCCTATAAAACACTAATAAACCCTAAGAGACCCTAAGAAATCCCAAGAAATGGTAAGAAACACTAGAAAACCCTTGTAAACACTAAAAAAACCTAGGAAACGCTAAAAAACCCTAAGAAATTCTAAGAAACCCTTAGAAATGCTAAGAACCCTTAAGGAACCCTAAGAAACACTATAAAACCCCAAAAAACCTTATAAAACCCAAAGAAATGCTAAGAAACAATAAGAAAAACTATGTTACGCTAGGAAACCCTAAAAAACACTAAGAAACACCAAGAAACACTAAACAAATACTAAGAAACACTAAGAAACCCTAAGAAATCCAAAAACACCATAAGAAACTCTAAGAACCCTTAAGGAACCCTAAGAAACCCTATAAAACCCTATGAAATGCTATGAAACCATAAGAAACCCTAGAAAACCTTAAGAAACGATAAGAAAACCTAAGAAATGCTAAGAAACTCTAAAAAATATTAAGAAACGCTAACAAACCCTATGAAACCCTAAGAAACACTAATAAACCCTAAGAAACCCTAAGAAATGGTAAGAAACGCTAGAAAACCCTAGTAAACGCTAAAAAAACCCTAAGAATTGCTAAGAAACCCTAAGAAACACTAAGA
This sequence comes from Trapa bicornis, assembly GCA_030064425.1. Classification (NCBI taxonomy): domain Eukaryota; kingdom Viridiplantae; phylum Streptophyta; class Magnoliopsida; order Myrtales; family Lythraceae; genus Trapa; species Trapa bicornis. Next base: position 18,730,490 of record CM057761.1, read on the forward strand.
AACCTTAAGGAACCCTAAGAAACACTATAAAACCATAAGAAATGCTAAGAAACCCTATAAAACACTAAGAAATGCTAAGAAACCTTAAGAATTACTAAGAAACAATAAGAAATGCTAAGTTACGCTAAGAATCCTAAAAAATCCTAAGAAACACTAAGAAACCCTAAGAAATGCTAAGAAACTATAAGAAATGCTTAGTAACAGTAGGAAACCCTAAAAAACACTTAGAAACTACAAGAAATGCATAGAAAATGCTAAGAAACGCTAAGAAACTTGAAGAAATGATAATAAACCATAATTAACAGCAAAAAACGCTAGAAAACTCCAGTAAATGCTAAAAAAAAAGCTAAGAAACCATAAGAAACGCTAAAAAAACCCTAAGAAATCCAAAGAAACCCAAAGAAACGCTAAGAAACCCTAAAACATTAAAAAACCCAAGAAATGCTAAGAATCGCTAAGAAACGTTAAGAAACCCTATGAAACACTAAGAAATGCTAATAAACGGAAAGAAACGCTAAGAAACCCTAAGAAATGCTACGAAACTCTAAGAAACCCTATAAAACCCTAAGAAACGCTATGAAACCCTATAAAACCATATGAAATGTTGAGAAACCCTAAGAAATGCTAAGTAACATTAAGAAACCCTAAAAACACTAAGAAACGGTAAAAGAAATGCTAATAATTGCTATGAAACCCTAAGAAACGCTAAGAAACCCTATAAAACCCTAAGGAGGTGTTCTTAAAATCTAAGGGACAAAGAGACAAGATCTAGAAAGCGTCATGATATAAAGGGGAGGTAAACCAAACAGTCCCGAGGAAAACATGACTCAAATAAGGAATAAATGACAATGTCAAACCAAAAATGTGGACTGAATTATAATGAGCAACAAATAAAGGAGGACGAAAAGGTAATGATAAGGAAATCCGTGAAAACAGGTACGTCACGCTCTAAAAAACCATCGAGCTAAGGGATGCAACGACTAAGAGGTTAACTAAACACGGGAATGGTTTGGTATCTTGGAACTCCCAATTTTGAGTACAGGACCTCAAAGGGGAAAATGTTGCTCTAAGCAAAGAGAGATATGAATCTAAGAATATAACATGAAGTAAGATATGTCTAAGTTATGATAAAATCCATGGAAGGAGTAAATAATATGAAGGAAAAGAAATTCCTTAAGTGAAAGATGTAAAAAGGGCTGATTGAAAGAAAAAGAGAAGAATTTGCATAGAAACGACGAGAAACAATAATAAACCCATAGATACGGTAAGAAACGCTTGGAATGCCTACTGAACGATAAGAAATGCTTAGAAACCCCACAAAACCTTACAAAATCCTAAAAAGTACAAAGAAACCCTACCAAACACTAAGAATCCCAAAGAAATGCTAAGAAGCCCCAAGAAGCCCTAAGAAACCATAAGGAACGCAAAAAAACCCTAAAAACTCTAAGAAATGCTATGAACCCTAAGAAACCTTAAGAAACACTAGAAACGCTAAGAAACTCTATAAAACCCTATGAAATGCTAAGAAACCATAAGAAACCCTAGAAAACCTTAAGAAACGATAAGAAAACCTAAGAAATGCTAAGAAACTCTAAAAAATATTAAGAAACGCTAACAAACCCTATGAAACCCTAAGAAACCCTAAGAAACCCTAAGAAATGGTAAGAAACGCTAGAAAACCCTAGTAAACGCTAAAAAAACCCTAAGAATTGCTAAGAAACCCTAAGAAACACTAAGAAACCTTAAGGAACCCTAAGAAACACTATAAAACCCTAAGAAACGCTAAGAAACCCTATAAAACACTAAGAAATGCTAAGAAACCTTAAGGATTACTAAGAAACAATAAGAAATGCTAAGTTACGCTAAGAAACCCTAAAAAGTGCTAAGAAACACTAAACAAATACTAAGAATCGCTAAGAAACCCTATGAGAAATGCTAATAAACCCTAAGTAAAAGCTAAAAAATCCTATGGTTTCTTAGGGCTTAGGGCTTTTTTGCGTTTTTTTGCGTTTCCTATGGTTTCTTAGGGCTTCTTAGCATTTCTTAGCCTTTGGTAGGGTTTCTTAGCACTTTTTAGTGTTTTTAGCGTTTCTTATGATTTCATAGGGTTTTTTTAGGGTTTTATGCATTTCTTTGGGTTTATTAGGATTTCTCAAGTGTTCTTTGCGTTTCTTAGGGTTTCTTAGGACTTCTTTGTATTTCATAGCATTTCTTAGCGTTCACTAGGGTTTCCTAGCATTTCTTACCGTTTTTAATGGTTTATTAGCATTTCTGAGGGATTCATAAGGTTTCTTAGCATTTCTTAGGGTTTCTTAGCGTTTCTTAGCATTATTTTAGCATTTCTTGTGTTTCTTAATGTTTTTTTAGGGTTTCTTAGCATTTCTTATGGTTTTATAGGGTTTTTTTAGAGTTTCATAGCGTTTCTTAGGGTTTCTCAGCATTTGTTAACGATTCTTAGAGTTTTTTTTTTATGTTTTTAGGGTTTTTAAGGGGTTTTTAAGTGTTTTTAGGGTTTCTTTGTGTTTCTTAGGGCTTCTTGGACCATCTTAGCATTTCTTAGGGATTCTTAGGGTTTTTTACCATTTCTTTGCATTTGGTAGGGTTTCTTTGTACTTTTTAGGATTTTTTAGCGTTTCTTAGGACTTCATTGGGTTTTTTAGGGTTTCTAAGCATTTCTTAGACTTTCTTAGCATTTCTTTGAGTTTCTTAAGGGTTCTTAGGATTTCTTATTGTTTCTTAGCAATCACTAGGGTTTCCAAGCGTTTCTTACCATGTCTAAGGGTTTATTAGCCTTTCTTAAGATTTCATAGCGATTCTTAGCATTTTTTAGCATTTTTTGGGGATTCTTACTATTTTCTAGGGTTTCTTAGCCTTACTTAGCGTTTCTTAGCATTTCTTAGGGTTTTATAGGGTTTCTTAGCGTTTCTTTGCATTTTATAGGGTTTCTTCGTGTTTCTTAGCATTTCTTATGGTTTCCTAAGGGTTCTTAGCGTTTCTTAGGGTTTCATAGCAATTTCTTAGTATTTTTAGCATTTCATAGGGTTTTATAGGGTTTCTTAGCGTTTCTTAGAGTTTTTTAGGGTTTCTTAGAGTTTCTTAGCATTTCTTAGGGGTTCCTTAAGGGTTCTTAGCGTTTCTTATGGTTTTTTTGGATTTCTTATGGTTTCTTAGCATTTGTTAGGGTTTCTTACCGTTTCTTAGGTTTTATTAGCATTTCATAGATTTTCATAGGGTTTCTTATCGATTCTTAGCATTTTTTAGCGTTTCTTGGGTTTTAATATTTTTTTAGGGTTTCTTAGCGTTTCTTAGATTTTCATAGGGTTTCTTAGCGATTTTTAGCATTTTTTAGCATTTCTTGGGTTTTTAATGTTTTTTAGGGTTTCTTAGCGTTACTTAGCATTTCTTTGGGTTACTTAGCACTTTTTAGTGTTTTTAGCATTTTTTAGGATTTCATTGGGGTTTTTAGTGTTTCTAAGCATTTCCTAGGCTTTCTTAGTATTTCTTTGGGTATCTTAAGGGTTCTTAGCTTTTCATAGGATTTCTTTGGGTTTCTCAGTGTTTCTTAGTGTTAACAAGGTATATTCCATCTTTTTGTACATGTGTCGTGAAAGTCTTGGGGTCTTGCTATATTTGGTGTAAGGTGTCGTCAGCATATTGAAGAGGTTCACATTAGTTTCTTAGCGTTTCTTAGTGTTTCTTATGGTTTCTTAGAGTTTATTAGGGTTTTTTAGCATTGCTTAGCGTTTACTAGGGTTTCCATTTCTTAGGATTTCATAGAGTTTCATAGCAATTATTAGCATTTGTCTAGCATTTCTTGGGATTTCTTATTGTTTTTTAGGGTTTCTCAGCATTTCTTAGGGTTTTATAGGTTTTCTTAGTGTTTCTTAGGGTTTTATAGGGTTTCTTAGAGTTTCTTATTATTTCTTAGGGTTCCTTAAGGGTTCTTAGCATTTCTTAGGGTTTCTTAGGGTCTCTTAGCATTTTTTTAGCGTTTACTAGGGTTTCCTAGTGTTTCTTACTATTAATTAGGTTTTCCTTGGGTTTATTAGCATTTCTTTGGGTTTCATAGGGTTTCTTAGAATTTCTTAGCGATTCTTAGCATTTTTTTGCATTTCTTAGTGTTTTTAGAGTTTTTTAGCGTTACTTAGCATTTCTTATAGTTTCTTAGCATTTCTTAGTGTTTTTTAGCGTTTCTTGGGGTTTTATAGGGTTTCTTAGAGCTTCTTAGCCTTTCTTAGCCTTTCTTAGTGCTTTTTAGCATTCCTTATAGTTTCTTATCATTTCTTAGGGGTTCTCAACATTTCTTAGTGGTTTGAAAGGTTTCTTAGCATTTCATAGTGCTTTATAGGTTTCTTAGCTTTTTTAGGGCTTCTTGGGGCTTCTTAGGAATTATTAGGGTTTCTTAGCATTTCTTAGCATTTGGTAGGGTTTCTTAGCACTTTTTGGTGTTTTTAGTGTTTCTTAGGGTTTCATTGGTTCTTTAGGGTTTCTAAGCATTTCTTAGGCTTTCTTAGCATTTTTTGGGTTTCATAGGGTTTCTTAAGAGTTCTTGGCATTTCCTAGGGTTTCTTAGGATTTCTTAGTATTTTTTAGCATTTACTAGGTTTCCTAGTGTTTCTTACCGTTTTTAAGGGTTTCCTCGGTTTTACCATTTCTTAGGTTTTCATAGAGTTTCTTAGCGATTCTTAACATTCTTTTAGCATTTCTTAGGGATTTTTAGGGTTTTTAAGTATTTCTTAAGCTTTTCTTAACATTTCTTTGGGCTTCTTGGAATATTATAGGGTTTCTTAGGGTTCCTTAAGGGTTCTTAGCGTTTCTTTGGGTTTCTTTGGATTTCTTAGGGTTTTTTAGCGTTTCTTATGGTTTCTTAACATTTTTAGCATTTACTTGAGTTTTCTAGCATTTTTTGATGTTAATTAGGGTTTCATAGGGTTTATTAGTGTTTATTATCATTTCTTTGAGTTTCTTAGCATTTTTAGCATTTTTTTATGCATTTTTAGTCGTTTCTAAGTGCATTTTAGGGTTTCTTAGTGTTACTTAGCGTTTGTTATAGTTTCTTAGCATTTCTTAGGGTTTCTTAGCGCTTCTTAGGATTTTTTAGGGATTCTTAGATTTCTTAGGGTTTTATAGGGTTTCTTAGAGTTTCTTAGCGTTTCTTAGAGTTTATTAATGCTTCTTAGCGTTTATTAGCATTTCTTTGCATTTCTTAAAGTTTTTAAGGTTTCCTAGGGTTTTTTAAGAGGTTGTTTTTGGGTTTTTAGGGTTTTTAGTGTTTCTTAGCATTTCTTTGTGTTTCTTAGGGTTTCTTTAGGGTTCTTAGCATTTCTTAGAATTTCTTAGTTTTTATTGGTGGTTACTAGGGTTTCCTAAGGTTTATTATGGTATATTAGCGTTTCTTAGGGTTTTAGAGTGTTTCTTAATGGTTCTTAGCATTTCTTAGGGTTTCTTATGGTTTCTTAGCATTTCTTAGGGTTTCCAAACATTTTTTTTACTCTTTCTAAGGGTTTCCTAGGGTTTATTAGCATTTCTTAATGATTATTAGCATTTTCTTAGCATTTCTTAGTGTTTATTAGTGTTTTTTAGGGTTTCTTAGTGTTATTTAGCATTTCTTATAGTTTCTTTGCATTTCTTAGGGTTTCTCAGAATTTTTTAGGATTTTTTAGGGTTTCTTAGAGTTTTATAGGATTTCTTAGAGTTTTGTAACGTTTCTTAATGTTCCTCAAGTGTTCTTAGCATTTCTTAGGATTTCTTAGAATTTCTTAGCATTTGGTAGGTTTTCTTGACACTTTTTAGTGTTTTTTAGCGTTTCTTAGGGTTTCATAGGATTTTTAGGGTTTCTAAGCATTTTTATGTTTTTCTTAGCATTTCTTTGGGTTTCTTAGGGTTTCTTTAGGGTTCTTAGCATTTGTTAGAATTTCTTAGCATTTATTGGTGGTTACTAGGGTTTCCTAGTGTTTTTAAGGGTTTCCTATTCTTAGGGTTTATTACGGTTTCTTAGCATTTCTTAGGGTTTCCTAACATTTTTTTACTCTTTCTAAGGGTTTCCTAGGGTTTATTAGGGTTTATTAGCATTTCTTACTGTTTCTTAATGATTATTAGCATTTTCTTAGCATTTTCTTAGCATTTCTTAGTGTTTATTAGTGTTTTTTACGGTTTCTTAGTGTTATTTAGTGTTTCTTATAGTTTCTTTGCATTTCTTAGGGTTTCTTAGAATTGTTTAGGGTTTTTTAGGGTTTCTTAGAGTTTTATAGGATTTCTTAGAGTTTTGTAGCGTTTCTTTGTGTTCCTTAAGTGTTCTTAGCCTTTCTTAGGATTTCTTAGTGTTTTTTAGCATTTCTTAATGTTTACTAGAGTTTCCTAATGTTTATTATGGTTTCTTAGCGATTCTTAGCACTATTTTATCATTTCTTAATGTTTTTAGGGTTTCGTAGCATTTCTTAGGGTTTTATATGGTTTCTTATGATTTTTAGCGTTTCTTAGTGTTTTATAAGGTTTCTTAGAGTTTCTTAATATTTCTTAGTGTTTCTTAGGGTTCGTAGCATTTCTAAGCATTTCTTAGAGTTTTTTGGGTTACTTGGGTTTTTTAAGGAGTTTTTAGGTTTTTTTAGGATTTTTAGGGTTTCTTTGCATTTCATAGGGTTTCTTAGGGCTTCTTAGCATTTCTTGGCGTTTCTTAGAGTTTCTTTTCGTTTCTTTGGGTTTCTAAGCGTTTCCTAGTTTTTCTTGGGGTTTCTTAGTGTTTCTTAGATTTTCTTAGCGTTTACTATGGTTTCTTAGTGATTCATAGCATTTTCTATTTGTTTCTTGGGGTTTCATAGTGTTTCTTAGGGTTTCTTAGCATTTCTTATAGTTTCTTAGCATTTATTAGGGTTTATTAGCGTTTCTTAGTGTTTTATAGGGTTTCTTAGCATTTCTTAAGGTTTTAAAGGGTTTCTTAGAGTTTCTTACCATTCCTTGGGGTTTATTAGCGTTTCATAGGGTTTCTTAGCGATTCTTACCTTTATTTTAGTGTTTATGGGGTTTTTAATGTTTTTTTAGGCTTTCTTAGCGTTACTTAGCGTTTCTTATAATTTCTTAGGGTTTCTTATCGTTTCTTAGGGTTTTATAGAGTTTCTTAGCATTTTTTTAGTTTTTTTTAGCATTTCTTAATGTTTCTTAGTGTTTCTTGGGGTTTCTTAGTGTTTTTTAGTATTTCTTAGTTTTTTTTATGTTTTTAAGGTTTTTATGGGCTTTTTAGGGTTTTTAAAGGCTTCTTAGCATTTCTTAGGAATTCTTATGGTTTCTTAGCATTTGGTAGTGTTTCTTAGTACTTTTAAGTGATTTTTATCATTTCTTAGGGTTTCATAGTGTTTTTAAGGTTTCTAAGCATTTATTAGGCTTTTTTAGCGTTTCTTTGGGTTCCTTAAGGGTTCTTCGTATTTCTATGGTTTTCTTAGGATTTCTTAGGATTTCATAGCGTTTCTTTTCATTTACATCAATTTCCTAGCATTTCTTTCTGTTTCTTAGGGTTTCCTGGGGTTTATTAGGGTTTATTATTGTTTTCTAGGGTTTTTTAGTATTTCTTAGTGATTTTTAGCATTTATTAATGTTTCTTGGGGTTTCTTAGTATTTTTTTAGTGTTTTTAGCATTTTTTTAGGGTTTTATAGGGTTTCAAAGTGTTTTTTTGGGTTTCTTAGGGTTCCTTAAGGGTTCTTAGCATTTTTTAGGGTTTTATAGGATTTCTTAGAGTTTCTTAGTATTTACTAGGGTTTCCTAGTATTTCTTATCGTTTCTATGGGTTTACTAGTGTTTATTAGATTTTATTAGCGTTTATTAGGGTTTAATAGCGATTCTAACTGTTTTTAGGGTTTATTGCATTTTGGCTTTTCTCTCTTTATTTCTCTTTCTTCCTTTTCAACTTTGCCTTTTGTATCTTTCTTTTCAATTATGGCTTTTATCTCATCTTATTTTTCTGCTGTTTTCTTTTCATTTGTCTTTTTCCTTTTCAATCGATCCACACGTATTTGCTGTAGAGTCAAAGGTACAAGAGATATCGATCTATTATTCATCATAAATGAGTACCTATTTGTTCATCTATCATGCGTAACTTGATGATCAAACTTCTAAGGTTGTCCCAATAGAATATGGCATGCTTGCATTGGAACCACATCACATAATACCTCATCCTTATATCTTCCAATAGAGAATAAAACCAACACTTGCTTGGTTACCTCGAGTTTCTATTAAGAAACCCTAAGAAACACTAGGAAATGCTAAGAAACCCAAAGAAACTTTAAAAAAATGCTAAGAAACTCTAAGAAACCCTATAAAACCCTAACAAACCTTGAGAAACCCTAAAAAACACTAAGAATCACCAAAACACGCTAAAAAAATGTGAAGAATCACTAGGAAACCATAAGAAACGCTAATAAACCCTTATAAACGGTAAAAACTACAAGGAAACCCTAGTGTTCCTAAGAAACCCTAAGATATGCTAGCTAAGAAACCTTAAGAAAATCTAAGAAACCCAAAGAAAAGTTAAGAAAGCCTTAGAAACGCTTAGAAGCCCAAAAAACCCCTATGAAACCCTATGAAATGCTAAAAACAATAAAAAGTGCTAAAAACCCTACCAAACACTAAGAAATGCTAAGAAAACCTAGGAATTCCTAACAAATGCTAAGAAGCACCAAGAAGTCCTAAGAAACATAAAGAAACCCTAAAAACCCCTTAAAAACACTAAGAAACTATAAAACTCTAAGAAATGCTAATAAATGTCAATAAATGCTAAGAACCCTAAGAAACACTTAGAAACCCTAAGAAGCACTAAGAAATACTAAGAAACGCTAAGAAACCCTAAGAAACCCTATAAAACCAAAAGAAAAGATAATAAACCCTAAGAAATGCTAAGAAACTATAAGAAATGCAAAGTAATACTAAGAAACCCTAAGAAATACTAAGAAACCCCAAGAAATGCAAAAAAAAAAATGCTAAGAATCACTAAGAAACGCACCCTAAGAAACGCTAATATACCCAAGGAAACCCTAAGAAATGGTAAGAAATGCTAGGAAACCCCAGTAAACACTAAAAAACACTAAGAAACCCTAAGAAATATAAAGAAATGCTAAGAAACCATATAAAACACTAAGAAATGCTGAGGAACCCAAAGAAATGCTAAGAAACTATAAAAAACGCTAAGAAACCCTAAAAACACTAAGAATCCATAAGAAACGCTAAAAAATGCTAAGAATCGCTAAGAAACCCTATAAAAACCTAAGAAATGTTAAGAAACGCTTGGAAACCCTAGTAACCACTAAGAAACGCTAAAAAACTTTAATAAATGCTAAGAAACCTTAAGAAACACTAGAAAATGCTAAGAAACCCAAAGAAACTCTAAGAGATGCTAAGAAACTCTAAGAAACCCAATAAAACCCTAACAAACGATAAGAAACCCTAAAAACACTAAGAAACCCCAAGACACGCTAAACAAATGCTAAGAATCGCTAAGAAATCCTAAGAAACGCTAATAAACCCTTATAAACGGTAAGAATCGCAAGGAAACCCTAGTGAATGCAAAGAAACCCTAAAAAATTCTAAGAAACCCTAAGATATGCTAGCTAAGAAACCTTAAGAAAACCTAAGAAACCAAAAGAAAAGCTAAGAAAGCCTAAAAAACGCTTAGAAGCCCAAAAAAACCCTATGAAACCCTAAGAAATGCTAAAAACAATAAAAAGTGCTAAGAAACCCTACCAAACGCTAAAAAATGCTAAGAAAACCTAAGAATTCCTAATAAATGCTAAGAAGCACCAAGGAGTCCTAAGAAACACTAAGAAATGCAAAGAAACACTAAAAACCCCTTAAAAACACTAAAAAACTGTAAAAACTCTAACAAATGCTAATAAATGCGAAGAAATGCTAAGAACCCTAAGAAACACTTACAAACCCTAAGAAGTGCTAAGACATACTAAGAAACACTAAGAAACGCTAAGAAACCCTAAGAAATTCTAGAAAACCAAAAGAAAAGATAATAAACCCTATGAAATGCTAAGAAACTGTAAGAAATGCTAAGTAACACTAAGAAACCCTAAAAAACACTAAAAAAACTCCAAGAAACGCAAAAAGAATCACTAAGAAACGCAAAGAAACCCTAAGAGACGCTAATAAACCCAATGAAACCTTAAGAAATGGTAAGAAACGCTAAGAAACCCCATTAAACGCTAAAAAACACTAAGAAACCCTATGAAATACAAAGAAACACTAAGAACCCTGAAGGATTAATAAGAAACGCTAAGAAAACCTATAAAACCCTAACAAATGCTAAGAAACCTTATAAAACCCTAAGAAATGTTAAGAATCCCAAAGAAATGCTAAGAAACCCTATGAAAACTTAAGAAATGTTAAGAAACGCTTGGAAACACTAGTAAACACTAAGAAATACTAAAAAACTTTAATAAATGCTAAGAAACCCTAAGAAACACTAGGAAATGCTAAGTAACCCAAAGAAACTCTAAGAAATGCTAAGAAACTCTAAGAAACACTATAAAACCCTAAAAAACATTAAGAAACCCCGAAGACACACTAAACAAATGCTAAGAATCGCTAAGAAACCCTAAGAAATGCTAATAAACCCTTATAAACGGTAAGAAACGTAAGGAAACCCTAGTGAACGCTAAGAAACCCTAAGATATGCTAGCTAAGAACCCTTAAGAAAATCTAGGAAACACAAAGAAAAGCTAAGAAAGCCTAAGAAACGCTTAGAAGCCCAAAAAACCCTATGAAATCCAAAGAAATGTTAAAAACAATAAAAATTGCTAAGAAACCCTACTAAACGCTAAGAAATGCTAAAAAAACCTAAGAATTCCTAAGAAATGCTAAGAAGCACCAAGAAGTTCTAAGAAACACTAAGAAATGCAAATAAACCCTAAAAACCCCATAAAAAACACTAAGAAACTGTAAAAATTCTAAGAAATGATAATAAAGGCCAAGAATTGCTAAGAACATTAAGAAATACTTAGAAATCCTAAGAAACACTAAGAAATGTTAAGAAAACCTAAGAAACCCTATAAAACCCAAAGAAATGCTAAGAAACTATGAGAAATGCTAAGTAACACTAAGAAAACCTAAAAAACACTAAGAAACCTCAAGAAACGCAAAAAAAATACTAAGAATCACTAAGAAATGCAAAGGAACCCTAAGAAACGCTAATAAACCCAAGAAAACCCTAAGAAATGGTAAGAAACGCTAGGAAACCCTAGTAAACGCTAAAAAACACTAAGAAACCCTAAGAACCCTTAAGGAACAATAAGAAATGCAAAGAAAACCTATAAAACCCTAAGAAACGCTGAGAAACCTTATAAAACCCTAAGAAATTATAAGAAATGGTAAGTAACGTTAAAAAACCCTAAAAACACTAAGAAACCAGAAGAAACGTTAAAAATTGCTAAGAATCGCTAAGAAGCCCTATGAAAACCTAAGAAATGTTAAGAAACGCTTGGAAACCAAAGTAAACACTAAAAAATGCTTAAAAACTTTAATAAATGCTAAGAAACACTAGGAAACGCTAAGAGACACAAAGAAACTCTAAGAAATGCTAAGAAACTCTAAGAAACCCTATAAAACCCTAACAAATGCTAAGAAACTCTAAAAAACACTAAGAAACTCGAAGACACGCTAAACAAATGCAAAGAATCGCTAAGAATTACTAAGAAAAGCTAATAAACCCTTATAAACGGTAAAAACCGCAAGGAAACCATAGTGAACGCTAAGAAATCCTAAGAAACCCTAAGATACCCTAAGATATGCTAGCTACGAACCCTTAAGAAAAGCTAAGAAACCCAAAGAAAAGCTAAGAAAGCCTAAGAAATGCTTAGAAGCCCAAAAAAACCCTATGAAACCCTAAGAAATGCTAAAAACAATAAAAAGTGCTAATAAACCCTACCAAACACTAAGAAATGCTAAGAAAACCTAAGAATTCCTAACAAATGCTAAGAAGCACCAAGAAGTCCTAAGAAACGCAAAGAAACCTTAAAAATCCCTTAAAAAACTCTAAGAAATGATAATAAATGCCAAGAAATGCTAAGAACCCTAAGAAACACTTAGAAACCCTAAGAAGCGCTAAGAAATACTAAGAAACACTAAGAAACGCTAAGGAACCCTAAGAAACTCTAAGAAATGCTAATAAACTCTAAGAAACTCTATAAAACCTTAACAAACCCTAAGAAACGCTAAGAACCCTATCAAACCCTAAGAAAACCTATGAAATGCTAAGAAACTATTAGAAACGCTAAGTAACGTTAATAAACACTAAAAAACATAAAAAAAAAACACAAAAACAATCCTAAGAATCGCTAAGAAACACTAAGAAACCCTATGAAATCTAAGAAATGCTAATAAACCCTAATAAACCTTAAGAAACGGTAAGAAACTCTAAGAAACTCATTTAAACCATAAGAAATGCTAAGAAACCCTATAAAACCCTAATAAAAGCTAAAAAAAAACCCTAAGAAATGCTAAGAAATTGTAAGAAATGCTAAGTAACAAAGAAACACAAAGAAAAACTAGGAAACCCGAAGAAATGCAAAAAAAATGTTAAGAATCGCTAAGAAACGCAAAGAAATCCTATGCAACCCTAAGAAACGCTAATAAACCCTAGAAAACCCTAAAAAATGGTAAAAAATGCTAGAAAACCCTAGTAAACGTTAAAAAACACTAAGAAACTCTAAGAAATCCAAAGAAACGCTAAGAACCCTTATGGAAAAATAAGAAATGCTAAGAAACCCTATAAAACCCTAAGAAACGTAAGAAACCTTATAAAACTCTAAGAAATGCTAAGTAGTGCTAAGAAACCCTAAAAAACACTAAGAAACCACAAGAAACGCTAAAAAAATGCTAAGAATCGCTAAGAAACCCTATGAAACACTAAGAAATATTAAGAAATGCTTAGAAACACTAGTAAACACTAAGAAACGCTAAAAAACTTTAATAAATGCTAAGAAACCCTCAGAAACATTAGGAAATGCTAAGAAACCCTATAAAACCCTAACAAACGTTATGAAACTCTAAAAAACACTAAGAAACCTTAAGACACACTAAAAAATGCTAAGAATCGCTAAGAAACCCTAAGAAACGCTAATAAACCCATATAAACGGTAAGAAATGCTAGGAAACCCTAGTGAACGCTAAGAAACCCTAAGATATGCTAGCTAAGAACCCTTAAGAAAACCTAAGAAACTCAAAGAAACGCTAAGAAAGCTTAAGAAATGCTTAGAAGCCCAAAAAAACCTATGAAACACTAAGGATCACTATAAAATATTAAAAAGTGCTAAGAAACCCTACCAAATGCTAAGAAATGCTAAGAATTCCTAAGAAATGCTAAGAAGAACTAAGAAGTCCTAAGAAACAGAAAGAAACCCTAAAAACCCTAAAAAGCACTTAAAAAACACTAAGAAACTCTAAAAACTCAAAGAAATGCTAATAAATGCCAAGGAATGCTAAGAACCCTAAGAAACACTTAGAAACCCTAAAAAATGCTAAGAAACCCTATGAAACTCTAAGAAATGCTAATAAACCCTAATAAACCTTAAGAAATGGTAAGAAACTCTAAGAAACCCATTAAAACCCTTAGAAATGCTAAGAAACCCTAAGAAAACCTAATAAAACCTAAGAAATGCTAAGAAACTGTAAGAAATGCTAAGTAACACTAAAAACCCTAAAAACACTAAGAAACCCCAAGACACGCAAAAAAAATGCTAATAATCATTAAGAAATGCAAAGAAACCCAATGAAACCCTAAGAAACGCTAATAAACACTAGGAAACCTAAATAAATGGTAAGAAACACTAGGAAACCCCAGTAAACACAAAAAAAGCCCTAAGAAATCCTAAGAAATGCTAAGAACCGTTAATAAACCCTAAGAAATGCTAAGAAACTCTACGAAACCCTAAGAAACGCTAAGAAACATTATAAAACCCTATGAAATGCTGAGAAACCCAAAGAAATGCTAAGAAACTATAAAAAATGCTAAGTAACACTAAGAAACCCTAAAAACCACTAAGAAACCACAAGAAACGCAAAAAAAAAAAAGCTAAGAATCGCTAAGAAACCCTATGAAACCCTGAGAAATGTTAAGAAACGCTTCAAAACCCTAGTAAACACTATGAAACACTAAAAACCTTTAATAAATGCTAAGAAACCCTAAGAAACACTAGGAAACACTAAGAAACCTAAAGAAACTCTGAGAAATGCTAAGAAACTCTAAGAAACCTTATAAAACCCTAACAAACCTTGAGAAACACTAAAAAACACTAAGAATCCCCAAGACACGCTAAAAAATGCTAAGAAATCCTAATAAATGCTAATAAACTCTTAAAATGGTAAGAAATGCTAGGAAACCCTAGTGTTCCTAGGAAATCATAAGATATGCAAGCTAAGAACCCTTAAGAAAACCTAAGAAACCCAAAGAAAAGCTACGAAAGCTTAAAAATGCTTAGAAGCCAAAAAAAACCCTATGAAACCCTAAGAATCGCTAAAAAACACTAAAAAGTGCTAAGAAACCCTACCAAACACTAAGAAATGCTAAGAAACCCTAAGAATTCCTAAGAAGCCCCAAGAATTCCTAAAAAATCCTAAGAAACGCTAAGAAACACTAAAAACCCTAAAAAAAACAAAAAAATCTCTTAAAAAACCCTAATAAACCATAAAAACTCTAAGAAATGTAAAGAAATGCTAAGAAACACTAAGAAACACTAATAAACACTAAGAAACACAAAGAAACGCTAAGAAACCCTATAAAACCCTAAGAAACACTAATAAACCCTATAAAACAATAAGAAATGCTAAGAAACCCTAAGAAATGCTATGAAAGTATAAGAAATGCTAAGTAACGGTAAGAAACCCTAAAAAACACTTAGAAACCACAAGAAACCTAAAAAAATGCTAAGAATCACAAAGAAATGCTAACAAACCCTATGAAACCGTAATAAACGCTAATAAACTCTAATTAACAGCAAGAGACGCTACGAAACCCCAGCAAATGCTATAAAACGCTAAGAAAAACTAAGAAATGCTAAGAAATCTCAAGAAATTCAAAGAAATGCAAAGAAACCCTATAAAATCTAAGAAACCCAAAGAAACATTAAGAAAGCCTTAGAAACACTTATAAACCCTAAAAAATCCTATGAAACCCTAAGAAAAGCTAAAAACACTAAAAAGTGCTAAGAAACCCTACCAAACACTAAGAAATGCTAAGAAACCCTAATGATATCTAAGAAGCCCCAAGAAGCCCTAAGATGCCCCAAGAAGCCCTAAGAAGCCCCAAGAAACACTAAAAAGTGCTAAGTAACCCTACAAAATGCAAAGAAATGCTAAGAAACTCTAATAAATCATAAGAAACCCTATGAAACGCTAAGAAACACAAAAAAAAAACCCTAAAAAAAACCCTAATAAACCATAAAAACTCTAAAAAATGCAAAGAAATGCTAAAAAAATGCTAAGAAACCCTTAAGAAACACTAATAATCACTAAGAAACCCTAAGAAACACTAAGAAATGCAAAGAAACTTTAAGAAACCTATAAAACCCTAAGAAATGCTAAGAAACCCTATAAAACACTAAGAAACGCTAAGAAACCCTAAGAAATGCTATGAAACTATAAGAAAGGATAAGTAACGCTAAGAAACCCTAAAAAACACTTAGAAACCACAAGAAACGCAAAAAAAAATAGCCTTTCTTAAGGTTTCTTAGGATTTCTTAGCATTTCTTAGCGTTTACTTGGGTTTTCTAGTGTTTATTAGGGTTTATTAGACTTTCTTAGGGTTTCATAGAGTTTCTTAGCAATTCTTTGCATTTTTTAGCGTTCCTTAATGTTTTTTAGAATTTCTTAGCATTTCTTAGAGTTTTCTAGGATTTCTTATGATTTCTTAGAGTTTCTTAGTGTTTTATAGGGTTTCTTAGAGTTTGTTAGTCATTCTTAGTGTTTCTTAGGGTTTCTTAATGTTTCTTAGGGTTCTTAGTGTTTCTAAGCATATCTTTGGGTTTTTAAGGTTACAAATGGTTTTTTAAGGATTTTTATGATTTTTTTTAGGGTTTTAGGGTATTTTATGTCTTAGGGTTTCTTAGGGCTTCTTGGCGCTTCTTATCATTTCTTAGAGATTCTTAGGTTTCCTTAGCATTTCTTAGTTTTTGGTAGGGTTTCTTAGCATTTCTTAGCACTTTTTAGTGTTATTTAGCGTTTCTTAGGGTTTTATATGGTTTTTTAGGGTTTCTAAGCATTTCTTAGGCTTTCTTAGCATTTCTTAAGGGTTGTTAGAGTTTCTTAGGGTTTTTTTAGGATTTCTTAGGGTTTCTTAGCATTCATTAGTATTTCCTAGCGTTTCTTATCATTTCTTAGAGTTTATTAGAGTTTCATAGGGTTTCTTAGCATTTCTTAGGGTTTCCTAGTGTTTCTTAGGGTTTTATAGGGTTTCTTAGAGTTTCTTTGGGTTCCTTAAGGGTTCTTAGTATTTCTTAGGGTTTCTTACGATTTCTTTGGGTTTCTTACGATTTCTTAGGGTTTTTTAATCATTTCTCAGCGCTTACTAGGGTTTCCTAGCGTTTCTTAGAGTTTCTTAGTGTTTCTTAGGGTTTATTAGCGATTCTTGGAGTTTCATCGGGTTTCTTAGCGTTTCTTTGCATTTTTTAGCCTTTCTTGGGGGTTCCTAGCATTTCTTAGGGTTTATTAGAGTTTATTAGTGTTTCTTATAGTTTCATTGGGTTTCTTAGCGTTTGATAACATTTTTTTTTTGCGTTTCTTAATGTTTTTTAGTGTTTCTTAGGGTTTTCTAGGGCTTCTTATGGTTTCTTAGCATTTCTTTGGGTTTTATAGGGTGTCTTAGAGTTTGTTGGTGTTTCTTATGGTTTCTTAGTGTTTCTTAGGATTTTTTAGGATTCTTAGCGTTTCTTAGAGTTTTAGGGTTTCTTAGGTTTTTGAGGGGTTTTTAGTGTTTTTTAGGGATTTTAGGATTTTTTTGTGTTTCTTAGTGTTTATTAGGGCCTCTTAGCATTTCTTAGGGATTCTTAGGGTTTTTTAGCATTTGTTAGGCTTTTTTATCACTTTTTAATGTTTTTAGCATTTCTTAGGAATAAATAGGGTTTTTTAGGGTTTCTAAGCGTTTCTTAGGCTTTCTTAGTGTCTGTTCGAGATTCTTAAGGGTTCTTAGTGTTTCTTAGGTTTTCTTAGGATTTGTTAGGGTTTCTTAGCATTTCTTAGCGATCACTAGGGTTTCCTAGTGTTTCATACTATTTTTCTTAGCAATCACTAGGGTTTCCTGGTGTTTCATACTATTTCTAATGGTTTATTAGAGTTTATTATCGTTTTTAGGGTTTCATAGTGATTATTAGCATTTTTTTGCGTTTCTTACTGTTTCTTAGCGATCACTAGGGTTTCCTAGCGTTTCATACTATTTCTAATGGTTTATTAGGGTTTATTATCATTTTTAGGGTTTCAAAGCGATTCTTAGCATTTTTTTGTGTTTCTTGCTATTTCTTAGTGTTTTTAGGGTTTCTCAGCATTTCTTAGGGTTTTATAAAGTTTTCTAGCATTTTTTTATGGTTTTATAAGGTTTTTTAGAGTTTCTTAGCATTTCTTAGTGTTTGTTAGAATTTCTTAGTAGTTACTAGAGTTTTTTTTGTGTTTTTTGGTGTTTCTTAGGGTTTCTTAGCATTTTTAAGGATTCTTAGGTTTTCTTAGCATTTCTTAGCATTCAGTAGGGTTTCTTAGCACTTTTTAGTATATTTTAGCATTTCTTAAGATTTCATAGGATTTTTTAGGGTTTCTAAGCATTTCTTAGGCTTTCTTAGCGTTTGTTTAGGTTTATTACGATTTATTAAGGATTCTTAGCGTTTCTTAGGTTTTCTAAGGATTTCTTAGCGTTTAGTAGGGTTTCCTAGCGTTTCTTACCATTTTTAAGGGTTTCCTATTGTTGATTAGCATCTTTTATGGTTTTATAGGGTTTCATAGCAACTCTTAACATTTTTTAGTGTTTCTGAGGATTTCTTAATGTTTTTTAGGGTTTCTTAGTGTTTCTTATAGTTTCTTAGCATTTCTTAGGATTTCTCAGCATTTCTTATGGTTTCTTAGGGTTTTATAGGGTTTTTTTATAGCATTTCTTAGGGTTTTATAGGGTTTCTTAGCGTTTCTTAGGGTTTTGTAGTCTTTCTTAGGTTTTCTTAGCATTTTATTGGGTTTCTTAGAGTGTCTTAGCATTTCTTAGAGTTTTTAAGGTTTCTTAGGGTTTTTAAGGGGTTTTTAGATTTTTTTTATGGGTTTTAGGATTTGTTTTCATTTCTTAGGGTTTTTGGGCTTCTTGGGGTTTCTTAGCATTTCTTAGGGATTCTTAGGGTTTATTAACATTTCCTTGAGTTTCGCATTATTTAGCGTTTCTTGGGTTTTTAATGTTTTTTTAGTTTTCTTAGTTTTACTTGGTGTTTCTTATAGTTTCTTAGCATTTCATAGAATTTATTAGCATTTCTTAGGGTTTTTTAGGGTTTCTAAGAGTTTCTACGACTTTCTTAGAATTTCTTTGGGTTTCTTAAGGGTTCTTAGCATTTCTTAGGGTTTACTAGCATTTCTTACCACTTCTAAGCATTTGTTAGGGTTTCATAGGGTTTTTTTAAACATTCTTAGCATTTTCTTAGCATTTCTTGAGGGTTTCTTAGTGTTTCGAGTTTCTTATTATTACTTAGTGTTTCTTATAGTTTCTTAGCATTTTTTAGTGTTTCTCAGCATTTCTTAGGGTTTTATACCATTTTTTAGTGTTTCTTAGGGTTTTATAAGGTTTCTTAGTGTTTCTTAGGGTTCTATAGGGTTCATTAGAGTTTCTTAGCATTTCTTAGGGTTCCTTAAGAGTATTTAGTGTTTGTTAGGGTTTGTTAGGATTTCTTAGGGTTTCTTAGTGTTTCTTAGTGTTTCTTAGCGTTTACTAGGGTTTCCTTGCATTTCTTAGGGTTTCTTAAGGTTTATTAGGGTTTATTAGAGTTTCTTAGGGTTTCATTGAGCTTCTTAGCAATTCATAGCATTTTTTTAGCTTTTCTTAATGTTTTTTAGGGTTTCTTAGCGTTTCTTAGGGTTTTCTAGGGTTTCTTATGATTTCTTAGAGTTTCTTAGCGTTTTATAGGGTTTCTTAGAGTTTCTTAGTGCTTCTAATTGTTTCTTAGGGTTTCTTAGTGTTTGTCAGGGTTCTTAGCATTTCTAAGCATATCTTAGAGTTTTTAGGGTTACATGGGGTTTTTTAAGGGTTTTAGGATTCTTAGCATTTCTTAGGGTGTTTTTGGATTTCTTTGGGTTTCTTAACATTTCTTAGGGTTTTTTAGCGTTTCTTAGCGTTTACTTGGGTTTTCTAGCATTTCTTACCATTTCTTAGGTTTTCATAGCGTTTCTTAGCATTTTTTTAGCATTTCTTGGGTTTTAATTTTTTTAGGATTTATTTGCATTACTTAGCATTTCTTATAGTTTCTTAGTATTTCTTAGTGTTTGGTAGGTTTTCTTAGCATATTATAGTGTTTTTAGCGTTTCTTAGGATTTCATTGGGTTTTTTTTTAGGGTTTCTAAGTGTTTCTTTGTGTTTCTTAGGGTTTCTTAATGGTTCTTAGCGTTTATAAGTGTTTCTTAGGATTTCTTATTGTTTCTTAGCGTTCACTAGTGTTTCCTAGCGTTTCTTACCATTTCTAAAAGTTTATTAGCGTTTCTTATGGTTTTATAGAGTTTTTTAGCGATTCTTAGCATTTTTTAGCATTTTGTGGGTTTCTTAATATTTTTTAGGGTTTCTTAGTGTTACTTAGAGTTTTTTTATAGTTTCTTAGCATTTCATAGGGTTTCTTAGCGTTTCTTAGGGTTTTATAGGATTTTTTTAGTGTTTCTTAGGGTTTCATAGCGTCTCTTAGTGTTTCTTGGCATTTTTAGCATTTCTTAGAGTTTTTTTTTATGTTTTTATGGTTTTTTAAGAGGTTTTTAGGGTTTCTTTGTGTTTCTTAGGGCTTCTTTGCATTTCTTAGGAATTATTAGGATTTCTTAGTATTTCTTAGCATTTGGTAGGGTTTATTAGCACTTTTTTGTGTTTTTAGCATTTCTTAGGGTTTCATAGGATTTCTAAGCATTTCTTTTGGTTTCTTAGGGTTCCTTAAGGTTTCTTAGCATTTCTTTGGTTTTCTTAGGATTTCATAGTGTTTCTTAGCGTTTTGTAGCATTTACTAGGGTTTCCAAGCATTTCTTACCATTTCTTAGGGTTTATTAGCGTTTTTAGGGTTTCATAGGGTTTCTTAGCATTTCTTTGCATTATTTTATCATTTCTTGGGGTTTCTAAGTGTTTTTTAGGGTTTCATAGCGTTTCTTAGGGTTTTTTTTTGTGTTTCTTAGGGTTTCATAGGGCCTCTTGGAGCTTCTTAGCATTTTTTAGGGATTTTTAGTGTTTTCTTAGCATTTCTTAGTGTTTGGTAGTGTTTCTTAGCACTTTTTAGTGTTTTTTAGGGTTTCTTAGGGTTTCATAGAGTTTTTTAGAGTTTGTAAGTGTTTCTTAGGCTTTCTTAGCATTTCTTTCGGTTTCCGAGGGTTTCTTAAGGGTTCCTAGCATTTCTTAGGATTTCATATTGTTTCTTAGCATTTCTTAGCGTTCACTAGGGTTTCCTATTGTTTCTTACCGTTTTTAAAGGTTTATTAGCGTTTCTTATAGTTTCATAGGGTTTTTAAGCGACTCTTAGCATTTTTTTAGCATTTATTGGATTTCTTAATATTTTTTAGAGTTTCTTAGCGTTACTCATTTTTTTTTAGTTTCATAGCACTTCTCAAGGTTTCTTAGCATTTCTTAGGGTTTTATAGGATTTTTTTGTTGTATTTCATAGAGTTTCTTAGTATTTCTTAGTGTGTCTTAGGGTTTCATAGCGTTTCTTAGTGTTTCTTAGGGTTTTTTAGTGTTTCTTAGCATTTCTTTTGATTTCTTAGGTTTCCTTGAGGGTGCTTAGCGTTTCTTTGGTTTTCTTAGGATTTCTTAGTGTTTCTTAGCATTTAATAGGGTTTCCTAGTGTTTATTACTGTTTCTTAGGGTTTCATAGCATTTCTTAGTGTTTCTTAGCATTTTTAGCATTTCTTAGCATTTCTTAGAGTTTTTTTTATGTTTTTATGGTTTTTAAGAGGTTTTTAGGGTTTTTTTTGTGTGTCTTAGGGCTTCTTTGCATTTCTTAGGAATTATTAGGATTTCTTAGTATTTCTTAGCATTTGGTAGGGTTTATTAGCACTTTTTTGTGTTTTTAGCATTTCTTAGGGTTTCATAGGATTTCTTAGAGTTTCTTATTGTTTTTTTTAGTGTTTCATAGCGTTTCTTAGGGTTTCATAGAGTTTTTTTAAGGGGTTTTTTTGTGTTTCTTAGTGTTTCTTAGGGCTTCTTGGGGCTTCTTAGCATTTTTTAGGGATTCTTATGGTTTTCTTAGGATTTCCTAGCGTTTGGTAGGGTTTCTTAGCACTTTTTGGTATTTTTTTTAGTGTTTCTTAGTGTTTCATAGGGTTTTTTTTTAAGATTTCTAAGTGTTTCTTAGGCTTTCTTGGCATTTCTTTCGGTTTCCTAGGGTTTCTTAAGGGTTCTTTGTGTTTCTTAGGGTTTATTAGGATTTCTTAGGGTTTCATAGCGTTCACTAGGGTTTCCTAGTGTTTCTTACCATTTATTAGGGTTTATTAGCATTTCTTAGGGTTTCATAGCGATTCTTAGTATTGTTTTTAGTGTTTCTTAGGGTTTCATAGCGATTCTTAGCATTGTGTTTAGTGTTTCATAGGGCTTTTTTGGGTTTCTAAGCATTTCTTAGGCTTTCTAAGTGTTTCTTTGGGTTTCTTAGGGTCCCTTAAGTGTTCTTAGTGTTTCTTTGGTTTTCTTAGGGTTTCTTAGGGTTTCTTTGCATTTCTTAGCATTTATTAGGGTTTCCTAGTGTTTCTTATCATTTCTTAGGGTTTCCTAGGGTTTATTAGCATTTTTTAGAGTTTCATAGGGTTTCTTAGCAATTATTAGCATTTTTTTAGCATTTTTTGGGGTTTCATAATGTTTTTAAGGTTTCTTAGCATTTCTTAGGGTTTCTTTGTGTTTATTAGGGTTTTTGTTTCTTAGGGTTTTATAGGCTTAGAGTTTTTTAAGCTGTTTTTAGGGGTTTTTAGGGGTTTTTTTTTAGGGTTTTTGTTCTATTTTTTAGGGCTTCTTGGGGCTTCATAGCATTTTCTTGGGATTCTTAAGGTTTTCTTAGCATTTTATAGCGTTTGGTAGGGCTTCTTAGCACTTTTTAGTATTTTTTAGCGATTCTTGGGGTTTCTTAGAATTTTTTAGTGTTTCTTAGCATTACTTAGCGTTTCTTATAGTTTTTTAACATTTCTTAAGGTTTCTTAGCATTTCTTAGGGTTTTATAGGGTTTCTTAGCATTTCTTAGGGTTTATGTAGGGTTTTTTTAGTGTTTCTTAGCGTTTCTTAGGTTTTCTTAAGGGTTCTTAGCGTGTCTTATGATTTCTTAGGATTTCTTAGGGTATCTTAGCATTTGTTAGGGTTTCTTAGCATTTCTTAGTGTTTACTAGGGTTTCCTATTAGTTTTTACCGTTTCTTAGGGTTTATTTGTGCTTCTTAGTGTTTCACAGGGTTTCTTAGCATTTTTTTAGCATTTCTTGGATTTCTTAATTTTTTTAGGGTTTCTTAAAGTTACTTAGTATTTATTATAGTTTCTTAGCATTTCTTATATTTTCTTAGCATTTATAGTTTTATAGGGTTTTTTTGGGGGTTTTATAGGGTTTCTTAGAGTTTCTTAGCATTTGTTAGTGTTTCTTAGGGTTTCTTAGCGTTTTTAGGGTATATTAGCATTTTTTAGGGTTTCTTAGCATTTTTTTGCATTATTTTAGCATTTCTTGGGATTTCTAAGTGTTTTTTAGGGTTTCATAGCATTTCCTAGGCTTTCTTGGAGTTTTTTAAGGGGATTTTAGGGTTTTGTATTTTTTTAGGGTTTCTTAGGGCTTCTTGGGGCTTCTTAGCATTTTTAGGCATTTTTAGTGTTTGATAGGGTTTCTTATCATTTTTAGTGTTTTTTAGTGTTTCTTACCATTTCTAAGGGTTTATTAGCATTTTTTAGGGTTTCATAGTGATTATTAGCATTTTTTTAGCATTTCTTATGATTTAATAGGGTTTTTTAGGGTTTCTAAGTGTTTCGTAGGCTTTCTCAGTATTTCTTTGGGTTTCTTAGGGTTCCTTAATGGTTCTTAGCATTTCTTTAGTTTTCTTAGGATTTCTTAGTGTTTCATAGTGTTTCTTAGGGTTTCTTTACGTTTCTTAGCATTTACTAGAGTTTCCTAACGTTTCTTACCATTTCTTAGGGTTTATTAATTTTTTTAGGGTTTCTTAGCGATTATTAGCATTTTTAGCATGTTTTGGTATTTCTTAGTATTTTTTTAGGTTTTCTTAGTGTTTATTAGGGTTTTGTAAGGATTTCATAGTGTTTCTTAGGGTTTTTAGAGTTTCTTAGAGATTTTTAAAGGGTTTTTAGGGTTTTTTTTTTGTGTTTCTTATGGCTTCTTGGGGCTTTTTAGCATTTTTAGGGATTTTTAGCATTTCTTAGCATTTGGTAGGCTTTCTTAGCACTTTTTAGTATTTTTTAGCAATTCTTGGGGTTTCTTAGTATTTTTTAGGATTTTTTAGTGTTACTTAGCGTGTCTTAGCATTTCTTATGGTTTTATAGGGTTTCTTAGTGCTTCTTACCATTTCTTAGTGTTCCTTAAGGGTTCTCAGTGTTTATAACGATTTCTTAGGATTTCTTAGTATTTGTTAGGGTTTTTTAAGCATTTCTTAGAGTTTACTAGGGTTTCCTAGCGATTCTTATTGTTTCTTAGGTTTATTGAGATTTATTAGCATTTCTTAGGGTTTCACAGGGTTTCTTATCATTACTTACTATTTCTTATAAATTCTTAGCGTTATTTAGTGTTTCTTATAGTTTCATAGCATTTTTTTAGGTTTTCTTAGTATTTATTAGTGTTTTATAGGGTTTTTTAGGGTTTCTTATCGTTTCTTAGGCTTTCTTAGCGTTTCTTTGGGTTTCTTAAGGGTTTCTTAGGATTTCTAAGGGTTTCTTAGCATTCATTAATGTTTCATAGCATTTGTTACTGTTTCTAAGTGTTTATTAGCATTTCATAGGGTTTATTAGCATTTCATAGGGTTTCTTAGCAATTCTTAATATTTTTTTAGTGTTTATTGAGGTTTCTTAGTAATTTTTAGGGTTTCTTAGCGTTACGTAGCATTTTTATAGTTTCTTTGTATTTCTTAATATTTCTAAGCATTTGTTAGTGTTTTATAGGGTTTTTTAGATTTTCTTAGCATTTCTTAGCATTTCTTAAAAGTTGTTAGTGTTTTATAAGGTTTTTTTAATTTTTCTTAGGGTTTTTTTTAGCATTTACTTGAGTTTTCTAATATTTATTAATATTTCTTAGGGTTTGCTAAGAACACTATGAAAACTCAAAAAATACTAAAAAATGTAAATAATCGCTAAAAAATCTTATGAAACTCTAAAAAATGCTAATAAACCCTAGAAAACCCTAACAAACGATAAGAAATACTAGGAAACCCTAGTAAATGCTAAGAAACGCAAAGAAACCCTAAAAAATCTTAAGAAAAACTAAAGAAACGTATAGAACACTTAAGGGACCCTAAAAAACCCAAAGAAACACTAAGAAAGCATAAGAAACAGTTAGAAACCCAAAAAAAATCCTATGAAATGCTACACAATGCTAAGAATCACTATGAAACCTTAAGAAATGTTAAGAAATGTTAAAAATAATGCTAAGAATTGCTATGAAACCCTAAGAAACGCTAAAAACAATGTTAAGAATCGCTATGAAACCCTAAGAAACGCTAATAAACCCTAATAAATGGTAAGAAACACTAGGAAACCTTAGTAAATGCTATGAAACCCTACGAAATCCTAACAAACCCTAAGAAACACAAAGAACCCTTAAGAAACTCTAGGAAACCAAAAGAAACGCAAAGAATGACTAAGAAACGCTTAGAAACCCTAAAAAAATCCTATGAAATCCTATGAAACTCTAAGAAACGCTAAAAAAAACACCAAAAAGTGCTAAGAAACCCTACCAAACGCTAAAAAATGCTAAGAAAATCATAAGAATCCCTAAAAAATGCTTAGAAGCCCCAAGAATCACTAAGAAACGGTAATAAACGCTAAGAAACCCTAGTAAATGCTACGAAACGCTAAGAAACACTACGAAATCCTAAGAAAACCAAAGAAACGCTAAGAACCCTTAACGAACCCTAAGAAATGCTAAAAACATAAAAAATGCTAATAAACCCTACCAAATGCTAAGAAATACTAAGAAATCCTAATAATTACTAAGAAATGCAAGGAAGCCCTAAGAAACACAAAGAAACCCTAAAAACCTCTTAAGAAACCCTAAAAACATAAAAAAAAACTCTAAGAAATGCTAAAAAATGCCAAGAAACATTAAGAAACGCTATGAAACCCTAAGAAACACTAAAAAAATCCTATAAAACCCTAAGAAACGCTAAGAAACCCTAAGAAATACTAAGAAACTATAAAAAAAACTCTAAGTAACACTAAGAAACACTAAAAAACATTAAGAAACCCAAGAAATGCTAAAAAATGCTAAGAATCGCTAAAAACCCTATAAAACCATAAGAAACGCTAATAAACCTTTAGTAAGAAACCATGTGAAACCCTATGAAATGCTAATAAACCCTTAGAAATGGTAATAAATGCTAGGAAACCCTAGTGAACACTAAGAAACCCTTAAGAAATCCTAATAAACCCTAATAACCGCAAAGAACCCTTAAGAAACCTTATAAAACCCAAAGAAACGCTAAGAAAGCCTAAGAATCACTAAGAAACCCTAAAAAACCCTATGAAATGCTACAAAACACTAAAAAGTGCTAGGAAAACCTACCAAACACTAAGAAATGCTAAGAGACCCTATGAAACACTAAAAAACCCTAAGAAATAGTAACAAATGCTAGGAAACCCTAGTCAATGCTAAGAAAACCAAAGAAACGCTAAGAACCCTCAATGAAACCTAGGAAATCAAAATAAACACTTAGAATTACTAAAAAACCTATAAAACCATAAAAATGCTAAAAAACACTAATAACTGCTAATAAACTCTACCAAATGCTAAGAAATCTTAATAATTCCTAAGAAATGCAAAGAAGCCCCAAGAAGCCGTAAGAAACACAAATAAACCTAAAAACCACTTAAAAAATCCTAAAAAACATAAAAAAACTCTAAGAAATGCCAAAAAAAAGCTAAAAAAATGCCAAGAAACCCTAACAAACACTAAGAAATGCTAAGAAACACTAAAAAATCCTATAAAACCCTAAGAAATGCTAAGAAACCCTAAAAAACATTTAAAAAACCCAAGAAATGCTAATAAATGCTAAGAATTGCTAAAAAACACTATGAAACCCTAAAAAACCTTTAGAAACACTAGGAAACCCTAGTGAACACTAAGAAACGCTACAAAACAATAAGAAATTCTAGTAAACCCTTAAAAATGCTAAGAACCATTAAGAAACCCTAGGAAAACGAAAGAAACGCTTAGAAACCCTAAAAAGCCCTATGAAACCCTAAGAAACACTAAAAAATACTAAAAAGTGCTAAGAAACCCTACCAAATGCTATGAAATGCTAAGAAAACACTAAAAATCCCCAAAAAATGCAAAGAAGCTCCAAGAGGCCCCAAGAAACCCTAAGAAACACAAAAAAAAACCCTAAAAACCCCTTTAAAACTCTAAGAAACCCTAAGAAACCTTATGAAACCCTAAAAAATACTTAGAAACCCCAAGAAATGCTCAAACAATGCAAAGAAATACTAAAAAACTCTAAAAACGCTAATAAACCCTAGGAAACCTTAAGAAACAGTAAGAAACGCTCGGAAACCATAGTAAATTCTAAGAAACCCTAAGAAAACCAAAGAATCACTAAGAACCCTTAAGAAACCATGAGAAACCAAAAGAAATGCTTAGAAACCCTAAGAAAACCCTATAAAATCCAAAAAAATGCTAAAAAACATCAATCCCTACGTCGTTACATTCCATTTAGGTGCTAATTAACCCACACCAAATGCTAAGAAATCCTAATAATTCTTAAGAAACGCTAAGAAACCCCAAAAGCCCTAAGAAACACAAAGAAACCCAAAAAAAGCCCTTAAAAAACCTTAAAAACATAAAAAAAACTCTAAGAAATGCTAAAGAATGCCAAGAAACCCTAAGAAACACTAAGAAACGCTATGAAACCCTAAAAAACACTAGGAGACGCTAAGAAACTCTAATAAACACTAAAAATCCTATAAAATCCTAAGAAAAGCTAAGAAACCCTAATAAATGCTAAGAAACTATAAAATAACTCTAAGTACACTAAGAAAGCCTAAAAAAACATTAAGAAACCCAAGAAATGCTGAAAAGATGCTAAGAATCGCTAAAAATACCCTGTGAAACCATAAGAAACGCTAATAAACCCAAATAAACCTTTAGAAATAGTAAGAAATGCTAGGAAATCCTATTGAATGCTAAGAAATACTAAGAAACAATAAGAAATCCTAAGAAACCCTTAGAAACGCTAAGAACCATTAATAAACCCAAAGAAACACTTAGAAACCCTAAAAAAGCCAATGAAATCCTAAGAAATGCTAAAAACACTAAAATGTGCTAAGAAAATCTACCGAACACTAAGAAGTGCTAAGAAACTATAAGAAACGCTAAGTAATATTAATAAATCCTAAAAAACATTAAAACCCAAGAAACGCTAAACAATGCTAAGAAAACACTAATAAACCCTAAGAAATGGTAAGAAATGCTAGAAAACCCAAGTAAATGCTAAGAAATGCTAAAAACCCTAAGAAATGTTAAGAAACCCAAAGAAATCCTAAAACACCCTAAGAAACGCTAAGAACCCTTAAGGAACACCAAGAAACCCAATAAAACCCTAAGAAACGCTAAGAAACCCTTTAAAACCCTAAGAAATGTTGAGAAAAACTAATAAATGCTAAGAAACTATAAGAAACGCTAAGTATTGCTAAGAAATCCTAAAAAATATTAAAACCCAAGAAACGCTAATAAACCCTAAGAAATGCTAGAAAACCTAAGTAAACGCTAAAAAAACTCTAAGAAATGTTAAAAAAACCCAAAGAAATCCTCAAAAGCCCTAAGAATCTTTATGAAACCCTAAGAAACTCTAATAAACCCTAAGAAATGTTAGGAAACCCTAGTAAACGATAAGAAATGCTAAGAAATCCTAAGAAACCTAAGAAATGCTAAGAAACTCTAATGAACCTTATAAAACCATAATAAACGCTAAGAAACCTTATAAAACACTAAAAAATGTTAAGAAATGGTATAAAACCCTAAGAAATGCTAATAAACCTTAAGAAATGCTAAGAAACTATAAGAAACGCTAAGTAACAATAAGAAACCCAAAAAACACTAAGAAACCTCAGGAAATGCTAAGAATCATTAAGAAACCCTAATAAACCCTTAGAAATTGTAAGAAACGCTAGGAAACCCAAGTGAATGCTAAGAAATGCTAAGAAATGCTAAGAAATCCTAAGAAACACTGAGAACCCTTAAGAAACCCAAAGAAACGCAAAGAAAGCATAAGAAACGCTTAGAAACCCAAAAAAAAACCCTTTGAAATCCTAAGAAACGCTAAAAAACACTAAAAAGTGCTAAGAAATGCTAAGGATTCCTAAGAAGCCCCAAGAAGCCCTAAGAAATGCTAAGAAAACCTAAAAACCCTTAAAAGCCCAAAAAACCTCTTAAAAAACCTTAGAAACCTTAAAAACTCCAAGAAATGCTAATAATTGCTAATAAATGCTAAGAAACCCTAAGAAACTCTAAGAAACCAAATAAAATGCTAAGAAACTACAAGAAACGCTAAATTACGCTAAGAAATCCAAAAAAGCATTTAAAACCCAAGAAACGATAAAAAATGCTTATAATCGCTAAGAAACGATAAGAAACCCTAAAAACCCTATAAAAGACTAATAAATACTAAGAAAACCTAAGCAATACTATGAAACTATAAGAAACACTAAATAACGCTAAGAATTTATAAGAAATAGTAAGTAATGATAAGAAACCCTGTGAAACCCTAAGAAACGCTAATAAATCTCAAAAAACCCTAAGAAACAGTAAGAACCGCTAGGAAACCCTAGTAAACTCTAAGAAATGCTAAAAACCCTAACAAATGCTAAGAAATCCTAAGAAATCGTAAGAAACTCTAAGAACCCTTAAGGAACACTAAAAAATGCTAAGAAGCACTAAGAAACCCTATAAAACCCTAAGAAATGCTAAGACACGCTAAGTAACGCTAAAAAACTCGAAAAAAGCCCCAAGAATTGCTAAAAAATACTAAAAAGTGCTAAGAAACCCTACCAAATAAGGAACCCTAAGAAACCTAAAGAAAAATTGAGAAAGCCTAAGAAACACTTAGAAACCCTAAAAAACCCTATGAAGCCATAAGAAAAGCTAAAAAATGCCAAGAATCGCTATGAAACCCTAAGAAACTCTAATAAACCCTTAGAAACTGTTAGAAACGCTAGGAAACCCTAGTGAACACTAAGAAACCCTAAGAAACGCTAAGAACCATTAAGAAACCCTAGGAAACCAAACGAAACACTAAGAAAGCCTAAGAAACACTAAAAACCACTAAAAAATGCTAAGAAACCCTATCAAACGCTAAGAAAACACTAAAAATGCCTAAAAATGCTAAGAAGCCCCAAGAAGCCCTAAGAAACCCTAAAAAATACAAAAACCCTAAAAACCCCTTAAAAAATTCCAAGAAAGCCTAAGAAATGCTATGAACCCTAAAGAAGACTTAGAAATCCCAAGAAATGCTAAAATAATGCAAAGAAATGCTAAGAAACCCTAAGAAACCCTAAAAAAATGCTAATAAACCCTAGAAAAACCTAAAAAATGGTAAGACATGCTAGGAAACCCTAGTAAATGTAAGAAAGCTAAGAAACCCTAAGAAATCCTAAGAAAACCAAAGAAACGCTAAGAGCCCTGAGAAACCAAAAGAAACGCTAAAAAAATAGTAAGAAACGCTTAAAAACTCTAACACTGCTAAGAAACCCTACCAAATTCCTAAGAAATGCTAAGCAGCCCTAAGAAACGCCAAGAAACCCTAAAAACCCTAAAAAAAATAAAACTCTAAGAATAGCTATGAAATGATAAGAAGCGTTAAGAAACACTAATAAATGCTAAGAAACCCTAAGAAACTCTAAGAAACCCAATAAAACCCTATATAACACTAATAAATGCTAAGAAAATGTTAGAAATGCTAAGAAACTATAAGAAACACTAAGTAACTTTAAGAAACCCTAAAAAAATTATGAAACCCAAGAAACGCTAAAAAATGCTAAGAAACCCAGTGAGACACTAAGAAGCACAAATAAACCTCAAGAAATGGTAAAAACCAATAGGAAACCCTAAGAAATGCTAAAAAACCCTAAGAATCCCCAAGAAACGATAAAAAATGCTAAGAATCGCTACGAAACCCTATGAAATGCTATTAAACCCTTAAACACAATAAGAAATGCTAGGAAACCCTAGTGAACACTAAGAAACACTAAGAAACCCAAAGAAATCCTAAGAAACCCTATGAAAAGCTAAGAACCCTTAAGATACCCAAAGAAACACTAAGAAAGCCTAGGAAACGCTTACAAACACTAAAAAACCCAATGAAATCCTAAGAAATGCTAAAAACACTAAAAAGTACTAAGAAACCTTATCAAATGCTAAGAGAAACTAAGAATCGCTAAGAAACCCTAAAAAACCCAAAAAACCTATAAAAACCCCTTAAAAACCCTAAGAAAACCTAAAAACTATAAGAAATGTTAAGAAACCCTAAGAATCCCTAAGAAATGCTAAGAAGCCCTGTGAAACCCTAAGAAACACTAAGAAATGATAAGAAACGCTAAGAAACACTAAAAAACGCTAAGAAACCCTAAGAAACTCTATGAAACGCTAAGAAACTCTAAGAAACCCTATAAAATCCTATGAAAAGCTAAGACCCTATAAAACCATAAGAAATGCTAAGAAATCCTATGAAATACTAAGAAACTATAAGAAACACTATAAAATATTAAAAACCCAAGAAACGCTTAAAAATGCTAAGAATCACTAAATAACGCTAACAAACCCTATGAAACTCTAAGAAATGCTAATGAACCCTAAGATATCTTAAAAACTTGTAAGAAACAATAAGAACCCTTAAGGAACCCTAAGAAACACTAAGAAACACAATAAAACTCTAAGAATAGCTAAGAAACCATATAAAACCCTTTAAAATGATGAGAAACCCTAGGAATTTCTATGAAACTATAAGAAACTCTAAGTAACACTAAGAAACCCTAAGAAACGCTAAAAAAATGCTAAGAATCGCTATAATACCCTATGAAACCTTAAGAAATGCTAATAAATTGTAATAAAACCATTAGAAATGGAAAGAAACGCTAGGAAACCCTAGTGAACGCTAAGAAATGCTAAGAAATATTAGGAAATCCTAAGAAACGTTAAGAACCCTTAAGAAACCCTAAGAAATACTAAGAAAGCAAAAGAAACACGTAGAAACGGAAAAAAACTCAAAAACAAACACTAAAAACCCCTTAAAAATCCTAAGAAACCCTAGAAACTCTAAGAAATGCCAGGAAATGCTAAGAAACCCTAAGAATTACTAAGAAATGCTAAGAAGCCCTAAAAAACCCTAAGAAAAACTAAGAAATGCTAAGAAACCCTGAGAAACTCTATGAAACGCTAAGAAACTCTACGAAACCCTAAGAAACCCTATAAAACGCTAAGAAACGCTAAGAAACCCTAAGGATACTAATAAACACTAAAAAACATTAAAAACCCAAGAAACGGTAAAAGAATGCTAAGAATTGCTAGTTTAAGCTAACAAACTCTATGAAACTCTAAGAAATACTAATACACCCTAAGAAATCCTAAGAAACGCTCATAAACCCTAAAAAAACCATATGAAATCCTAATAAACTCTAAAACACTAAAAAGTGCAAAGAAACCCTACCCAACACCAAGAAATGCTAAGAAATCCTAAGAATCCCTAAGAAATGCTAAGAAACCCCAAGAAGCCCTAAGAAACCATAACGAACGCAAAAAATTCCTAAAAACCCTTTAAAACCCTAAAAACTCTAAGGAATGCTAAGAATCCTAAGAAACTCTAATAAACACTAAGAAATGCTAAGAAACTCTAAGAAACCCTATAAAACCCTACAAAACGTTACGAAACCAAAAGAAAGCCTAGAAAACCCTAAGAAACACTAAGAAAACCTAAGAAATGCAAAGAAACCCTAAAAACATTAAGAAATGCTAACAAACCCTATAAAACGCTAATAAACCCTAAGAAACCCTAAGAAATCCTAAGAAATGGAAAGAAACACTAGAAAACCCTAGTAAACACTAAAAAAACACTAGGAAACGCTAAAAAACCCTAGGAGAAACCCTTAGAATCCCTAAGAAATGGTAAGAAACACTAAGAAATACTAAACAACGCTAAGAAACCCTAAGAAACTCAATGAAACGCTAAGAAACTCTAAGAAACCCGATAAAACCATAAGAAACGCTAAGAAACCCTATAAATCACTATAAAACCCTAACAAATGCAAAGAAACCCTAAGAAATGCTAAGAAACTATAAGAAACTCTAAGAAACACTAAAAAAAATTAAAAACCCAAGAAATGCTAAAAAATGCTTAGAATCGCTAAGTAATGCTAAGAAACCCTATAAAACTCTAAGAAATGCTCATAAACCCTAAGAAATGCTAAGAAACCCTAAAAATCCAAAAAAAAACCCTAAGAAACGTTAAGAACCATTAAGAAACCCTAAGAAATGCTAAGAAACTCAAAGAAACCCCATTAAACACTAAGAAATGATAAGAAACCCTATAAAACCATAAGAAATGCAAACAAATCGTTTAAACCCTTGAGAAATGTTGAGAAACCCTAAGAAATGCTAAGAAACAATAAGAAATCTTATGAAACTCTAAGAAATGCTAATAAACCCAAGGAAAACCTAATTAATAGTAAGAAACACTGGAAACACTAGTAAATGCTAAAAAATGTTAAGAGACCCTAAGAAACACTAAGAACCCTTAAGGAACACTAAGAAACACTAAGAAACTCTAAGAAACCCTATAAAACCCTAAGAAACCCTATAAAACCCTATGAAATGCTAAGAAACCCTAAAAAAACACTAAGAAATCCCAAGAAATGCTAATAATTGCTAAGAAACTCTATGAAATCCTAAGAAATGGAAACCCTAAGAAACACTAAGAAACTGATAAGAACCTCTTCAATATGCTGACGACACCTTACATCAAATATAGCAAGACCCCAAGACTTTCACGACACAAGTACGAAAAGATGTAATATACCTTGTTCATTTGGTGATAGTCTCTTCAGCTCCATTGTAGGTTCGATTGTTTGGACTTGTGAGTCCGTATTCTCTTTAGTCGAACTCACAATAAAAACCCTATAAAACCCTAAGAAACTCTAAGTAACCCAAAGAAATGCTAAGAAACTACAAGAAATGCTAAGTAACTCTAAGAAACCCTAAGAACCCCTCGAAAACCCTAAGAAATGCTAAAAATGCTAAGAATCGCTAAGAAACCCTATGAAAATCTAAGAAACGCTAAGAAACCCTAAAAAAATATTAAAACCCAAGAAACGCTAAAAAATGCTAAGAATCACTAAGAAACCCTATGAAAATCTAAGAAATGCTAATAAATCCTAAGAAACGGTAAGAAACTCGAACGAACCCTAAAAAAAACCTAAGAAATAAAAAAAAACTATAAGAAATGCTAAGAACCCTTAAGGAACCCCAAGAAATGCCAAGAAACCCTATAAAACTCGAAAAAACGCTAAGAAAACACATAAAACCCTATGAAATGCTGAGAAACCCTAAGAAATGCTAAGAAACGCTAAAAAACACTAACAAAGCTTAAGGAATCCTAAGAAACTCTAAGAAACACTATAAAAACCTAAGAAACCCTAAGAAATGCTAAAAAACTCGAAGAAACCCTTTAAAATGCAAAGAAATGCTAAGAAACCCTATAAAACCCTAAGAAATGCTAAGAAACGCTAAGTAAGGCTAAGAAACGCTAAAAAACACTAACAAAGCTTAAGGAATCCTAAGAAAGTCTAAGAAACACTATAAAACCCTAAGAAACGCTAAGAAACACTATAAAACCCTAAGAAACGCTAAGAAACCCTATAAAACACTTAGAAATGCTAAGAAACCTTAAGAATTACTAAGAAACAATAAGAAATGCTAAGTTACGCTAAGAAACCCTAAAAAATACTAAGAAATGCTAAACAAATACTAAGAATCGCTATGAAACCCTATGAGAAATGCTAATACCCCTAAGTTAAAGCTAAGAAATGATAAGAAACCCTAAGAAATCCTAAGAAATGCTAAGAAATGCTAAGAACCATCAAAGAACTATAAGAAACGCTAAGAAACTCTATGAAATCCTATAAAATCCTAAGAAATGCTAAGAAACCTATAAAGCACTACGAAATGCTAAGAAACCCTTCAAACCCATAAGAAATGTTGAGAACCCCTAAGAAATGCTAAGAAACTATAAGGAATGCTAAGAAGCACTAAGAAACACTAAGAAACGCTAAGAAAAGCGAAGAAACACTAATAAACTCTAAGAAACCCTAAGAAACACTAAGAAAGGCTAAGAAGCTCTAAGAAACCCTATAAAACCCTAAGAAATGCTAAGTAACGTTAAGAAACCCTAAAAAACACTGAGAAATGAAAAAAATGCTAAGAATCGCTAATAAATGGTAAGAAACCTTATGAAACCCCAAGAAATGCTAATAAACCCTAGGAAAACCTAATTAATAGTAAGAAACACTAGGAAACCCTAGTAAACCATAAAAAAATGCTAAGAGACCCTAAGAAACGCTAAGAACCCTTAAGGAACCATAATAAACACTAATAAACTCTAAGAAACCCTATAAAACCCTAAGAAACACTAAGAAAACCTATAAAACTCTAAGAAATGCTGAGAAACCCTGAAAAACACTAAGAAATCCCAATAAATGCTAAACAAATGCTAATAATTGCTAAGAAACTCTATGAAACCCTAAGAAATGGAAACCCTAGTAAACTCTAAGAAATGCTAAAAAACCCTAAGAAACTCTAAGAAACCATAAGAAACTCTAAGAAACTCTAAGAAACGCTAAGAAACTGATGCGAACCTCTTCAATATACTGACAACACCTTACACCAAATATAGCAAGACCCCAAGACTTTCACGACACAAGTACACAACACCTTACAAGGTTCGGTTGTTTGGACTTGTGAGCTCGTATTCTCTTTAGTCGAACTCATAATAGAAACCCTATAAAACCCTAAGAAACGCTAAGTAACCCAAAGAAATGCTAAGAAACTACAAGAAATGCTAAGTAACTCTAAGAAACCCTAAAAAACATTAAAAACCCAAGAAGTGCTAAAAAATGCTAAGAATCGCTAAGAAACCCTATGAAAATCAAAGAAACGCTAATAAACCCTAAAAAATATTTTAACCAAAGAAACGCTAAAAAATGCTAAGAATCGCTAAGAAACCCTATGAAAATCTTAGAAATGCAAATAAAACCTAAGAAATGGTAAGAAACCCTAACAAACGCTAAGAAGCCCTAAGAAATCCATAAAAACCATAAGAAACGCTAAGAACCCTTAAGGAACCCTAAGAAATGCTAAGAAAATCTAAGAAACCCTATAAAACTCTAAGAAACACTATAAAACCCTATGAAATGCTGAGAAATCCTAAGAAATGCTAAGAAACCCTAAAAACACTAAGAAACCCCAGGAAATGCTAAAAATACTAAGAATTGCTATGAAACCCTAAGAAATGCAAAGAACCCTTAGGAAACCCTAAGAAATGCTAAGAAACTTGAAGAAACCCTATAAAATGCGAAGAAATCCTTAGAAACACTATAAAACCCTAAGAAATGCTAAGTAAGGCTAAGAAACCCTAAAAAAACACTAAGAATCCCCAAGAAATGCTAAAAAAACGCTAAGAATCGCTATGAAACCCTAAAAAGGCTAATAAACCCTTAGACATGGTAAGAAACGCTAGGAAACCCCAGTGAATGGTAAGAAACAATAAGAAATCCTAAGAACCCTTAAGAAACTCAAAGAAATGCTAAGAAAGCCTAAGAAATGCTTAGAAACCCT
Organism: Trapa bicornis; assembly: GCA_030064425.1. NCBI lineage: Eukaryota > Viridiplantae > Streptophyta > Magnoliopsida > Myrtales > Lythraceae > Trapa > Trapa bicornis. The sequence continues at coordinate 18,766,731 of CM057761.1, forward strand.
AAAAAACCCAATGAAGTCCTAAGAACGCTAAAAAACTATAAAAAGTACAAAGAAACCCTACCAAAAGCAAAGAAATGCTAAAAAAAACCGTAAGAATTCCTAAGAAATGCTAAGATGGTCCAAGAAGCCCTAAGAAATGCAAAGAAACGCAAAGAAACCCTAAAAACCCCTTAAAAAACCCTAAAAACATAAAAAAAAACTCTAAGAATCGCTAACAAATGCTAAGAAACCCTAAGAAATGCTACGAAACCCTAAGAAACACTATGAAACTCTAAAAAAACCCCAATAAAACCATAAGAAATGCTAAGAAACCCTAAAAAAATATTAAGAAACACAAGAAACGCTAAAACAATGCTAAGAAACACTAAGAAACCCTAAAAAATGCTAAGAAACCCTATGAATCCCTAAGAAACGCTAATAAACCCAAATAAACCATTAAAAATTATAAGAAATGCTAGAAAACCTTAGTGAACGCTAAGAAATGCTATGAGATACAAAGAAGTCCTAAGAAACCCTAAGAAACACAAAGAACACTTAAGAAATCCTAATAAACCCAAAGAAACGCTTGGAAAGCCTAAGAAACGCATAAAACTTTAAAAAAACCCTATGAAATCATAAAAAATGCTAAAAACACTAAAAAGTGCTAAGAAACCCTACCAAAGGCTAAGAAATGCTAAGAAACCATGAGAATCCCTAAGAAATGCTAAGAAGCCCTAAGAAACCATAGGAAAGGCAAAAAACCCCTAAAAACCCTAATAACCTTAAAAAAATGCTAATAAACTAAAAAAATGCTATGAATCGCTAAGAAACGCTAAGAAATCCTATGAAACTCTAAGAAACATTAATAAAACCTAATAAACCTAAGAAATGGTAAGAAACCCTAAGAAACACTAAAAAACCTAAGAAATCTTAAAAAACCCTAAAAAACTTTAAGAACCCTTAAGGAACTGTAAGAAACGCTAAGAAACTCAAAGAAACCCTAAGAAACGCTAAGAAACCCTAATGAAACCCTATGAAACTTTACGAAGCGTTAAGTAATGCTAAGAAACCCTAAAAAATATTAAGAAGCACTTAAAATGATAAGAATCACTAAAAAATGATCAGAAACCCTATGAAACCCTAAGAAATACTTGTAAACCGTTATAAACCCTAAGAAAAGGTAAGAAACGCTAGGAAACTAAAGTAAATGCTAAGAAACGCTAAAAAACCCCAAGAAATCCTAAGAAACGCTAAGAAAGGAATCCTAAGAAAAGCTAAGAAACTCTTAGAAATTCATAGGATTTTCTATGTGTTTCTTGGGGTTTCATAGTGTTTCTTAGGGTTTCTTAGCGTTTCTTATAGTTTCTTAGCATTTCTAAGGGTTTATTAGTGTTTCTTAGTGTTTTATAGGGTTTCTTAGGGTTTTTTAGCGTTTTATAGGGTTTTAAAGGATTTCTTAGAGTTTCTTACCATACGTTAGGGTTTATTAGCATTTCATAGGGTTTCTTAGCAATTCATAGCATTTTCTATGTGTTTCTTGGGGTTTCATAGTGTTTCTTAGGGTTTCTTAGCGTTTCTTATAGTTTCTAAGCATTTCTAAGGGTTTATTAGTGTTTCTAAGGGTTTTTTAGCGTTTTATAGGGTTTTAAAGGGTTTCTTACCATACGTTAGGGTTTATTAGAGTTTCATAGGGTTTCTTAGCATTTCTTAGCTTTTTTAGCGTTTCTTGGGTTTTTAATGGTTTCTAGGGTTTCTTAGCGTTACTTATCGTTTATTATAGTTTTTTAGAATTTCTTAGGTTTTTTTAGGGTTTTATAGCATTTCTTATCGTTTCTTAGGGTTTTATAGAGTTTTTTAGCATTTCTTTGGGTTTCTTAGCATTTATTAGTGTTTTTTAGGGTTTCTTAGTGTCTCTTGGGGTTTCTTAGCTTTTCTTTGGTTTTCTTAGGGTTTCTTGGAATCACTAAGAAACCCTATAAAATGCAAAGAAATCCTAAGAAACACTATAAAACCCTAAGAAATGCTAAGTAAGGCTAAGAAACCCTAAAAAACACTAAGAATCCCCAAGAAATGCTAAAAAACGCTAAGAATCGCTATGAAACCCTAAGAAAGGCTAATAAACCCTTAGACATGGTAAGAAACGCTAGGAAACCCCAATGAATGGTAAGAAACAATAAGAAATCCTCAGAACCCTTAAGAAATTCAAAGAAATGCTAAGAAATCCTAAGAAACGCTTAGAAACCTTAAAAAACCCAATGAAGTCCTAAGAACACTAAAAAACTATAAAAAGTACAAAGAAACCCTACCAAAAGCAAAGAAATGCTAAAAAACCGTAAGAATTCCTAAGAAATGCTAAGATGGTCCAAGAAGCCCTAAGAAATGCAAAGAAACGCAAAGAAACCCTAAAAACACTAAAACCCCCTTAAAAACCCTAAAAACATAAAAGAAAAAACTCTAAGAATCGCTAACAAATGCTACGAAACCCTAAGAAACACTATGAAACTCTAAAAAAACCCCAATAAAACCCTAAAAAATGCTAAGAGACCCTAAGAAACGCTAAGAACCCTTAAGGAACCATAATAAACACTAATAAACTCTAAGAAATCCTATAAAACCCTAAGAAACACTAAGAAAACCTATAAAACCCTATAAAACAATGCTAAGAAACGCTAAGAAACCCTAAGAAATGCTAAGAAACCCTATGAATCCCTAAGAAACGCTAATAAACCCTAATAAATCATTAAAAACAGTAAGAAATGCTAGGAAACCCTAGTGAAGGCTAAGAAATGCTATGAAATACAAAGAAGTCCTCAGAAACCCTAAGAAACGCAAAGAACACTTGAGAAATCCTAATAAACCCAAAGAAACGCTTGGAAAGCCTAAGAAACGCATAAAACCCTAAAAAAACCCTATGAAATCATAAGAAACGCTAAAAACACTAAAAAGTGCTAAGAAACCCTACCAAAGGCTAAGAAATGCTAAAAAACCATGAAAATCCCTAAGAAATGCTAAGAAGCCCTAAGAAACCATAGGAAACGCAAAAAACCCCTAAAAACCCTAAAAACCTTAAAAAATGCTAAGAAACTAAAAAAATGCTATGAATCGCTAAGAAATCCTATGAAACTCTAAGAAACATTAATAAAACCTAATAAACCTAAGAAACGGTAAGAAATCCTAAGAAACACTAAAAAACCTAAGAAATCTTTAAAAACCCTAAAAAACGCTAAGAACCCTTAAGGAACCGTAAGAAACGCTAAGAGACTCAAAGAAACCCTAAGAAACGCTAAGAAACCCTAATGAAACCCTATGAAACTTTACGAAGCATTAAGTAATGCTAAGAAACCCTAAAAAATATTAAGAAACACTTAAAATGATAAGAATCACTAAAAAATGCTCAGAAACCCTATGAAACCCTAATAAATACTTGTAAACCGTTATAAACCCTAAGAAAAGGTAAGAAATGCTAGGAAGCTAAAGTAAATGCCAAGAAACGCTAAAAAAACCCTAAGAAATCCTAAGAAATGCTAAGAAAGGAATCCTAAGAAAAGCTAAGAAACTCTTACAAACCCTATAAAACCCTAAGAAATGCTATGAAACCCTATACAACCCTAAGAAATGCTAAGAAACCCTATAAAATCCTAAGAAATGCTAAGAAACTATAAGAAACGCAAAGTAACACTAATAAACCCTAAACAATACTAAGAAACCCCAAGAAACACAAAAAAATGTTAAGAATCGTTAAAGAACCCTTTGAAACCGTAAGAAACGCTAAAAAAATGTTAGGAATCGCTAAGAAACCCTATGAAAACCTAAGAAACACTAATAATCCCTAAAAATTACTAGGAAACCCTTAGAAACGGTAAGAAACACTAGGAAACCCTAGTAAACGTGAAGAAAAGCTAAGAAATCCTAAAACACCCTAAGAAATGCTAAGAACCCTTAAGAAACCCTAAGAAACACTAAGAACCCTTAAGAAAGACTAAGAAATGCTTAAAAATTCTAAAAAAAACCTATGAAACACTAGGAAATGCCAAAAAAACACTAAAAAGTGCTAAGAAATCCTACCAAACGCTAAGAAATACTAAGAAACCATAATAATTCCTAAGAAGCCCTAGGGAAAGCTAGTAAACACTGAAAAGTGCTAAGAAACCCTACCAAACGCTAAGAAATACTAAGAAACCATAATAATTCCTAAGAAGCCCTAGGGAAAGCTAATAAACACTGAAAAGTGCTAAGAAACCCTACCAAACACTAAGAAATGCTAAGAAACCCTACCAAACACTAAGAAATGCTAAGAAACCCTAATAATACTTATGAAGGCCCAAAAAGCTCTAAGAAGCCCTAAGAAATGCTATGAAACACTAAAACACACAAAAAAACCTCTTAAAACCCCTAAGAAGCCTTAAAAACTCTAAGAAACGCTAATAAACCCTAAGAAACACTAATAAACCCTAAGAAACCCTATAAAACCCTAAGAAACCCTATAAAACCCTAAGAAATGCTAAGAATCCCTAAAAAATCCTAAGAAACGCTAAGAAACCCTAAGAAATGCTAAGAAACTATAAGAAATGCTTAGTAACACTAGGAAACCCTAAAAAACACTTAGAAACTACAAGAAATGCATAGAAAATGCTAAGAAACGCTAAGAAACTCGAAGAAATGATAATAAACCATAATTAACAGCAAAAAACGCTAGAAAACTCCAGTAAATGCTAAAAAAAAGCTAAGAAACCATAAGAAACGCTAAAAAACCCTAAGAAATCCAAAGAAACCCAAAGAAACGCTAAGAAACCCTAAAACATTAAAAACCCAAGAAATGCTAAAAAATGCTAAGAATCGCTAAGAAACATTAAGAAACCCTATGAAACACTTAGAAATGCTAATAAACGGAAAGAAACGCTAAGAAACCCTAAGAAATGGTACGAAACTCTAAGAAACCCTATAAAACCCTAAGAAATGCTATGAAACCCTATAAAACCATATGAAATGTTGAGAAACCCTAAGAAATGCTAAGTAACATTAAGAAACCCTAAAAACACTAAGAAACGGTAAAAGAAATGCTAATAATTGCTATGAAACCCTAAGAAACGCTAAGAACCCTTAAGGAACCCTAGGAAATGCTACGAAACTCTAAGAAACCCTATAAAACACTAAGAAACGCTAAGAAACCCTATAAAACCCTAAGGAGGTGTTCTTAAAATCTAAGGGACAAAGAGACAAGATCTAGAAAGCGTCATGATATAAAGGGGAGGTAAACCAAACAGTCCCGAGGAAAACATGACTCAAATAAGGAATAAATGACAATGTCAAACCAAAAATGTGGACTGAATTGTAATGAGCAACAAATAAAGGAGGACGAAAAGGTAATGATAAGGAAATCCGTGAAAACAGGTACGTCACGCTCTAAAAAACCATCGAGCTAAGGGATGCAACGACTAAGAGGTTAACTAAACACGGGAATGGTTTGGTATCTTGGAACTCCCAATTTTGAGTACAGGACCTCAAAGGGGAAAATGTTGCTCTAAGCAAAGAGAGATATGAATCTAAGAATATAACATGAAGTAAGATATGTCTAAGTTATGATAAACTCCACGGAAGGAGTAAATAATATGAAGGAAAAGAAATTCCTTAAGTGAAAGATGTAAAAAGGGCTGATTGAAAGAAAAAGAGAAGAATTTGCATAGAAACGACGAGAAACAGTAATAAACCCATAAATAGGGTAAGAAACGCTTGGAATGCCTACTGAACGATAAGAAATGCTTAGAAACCCCACAAAACCTTACAAAATCCTAAAAAGTACAAAGAAACCCTACCAAACACTAAGAATCCCAAAGAAATGCTAAGAAGCCCCAAGAAGCCCTAAGAAACCATAAGGAATGCAGAAAAACCCTAAAAACTCTAAGAAATGCTATGAACCCTAAGAAACCTTAAGAAACACTAGAAACGCTAAGAAACTCTAAGAAACCCTATAAAACCCTATGAAACCATAAGAAACCCTAGAAAACCTTAAGAAACGATAAGAAAACCTAAGAAATGCTAAGAAACTCTAAAAAATATTAAGAAACGCTAACAAACCCTATGAAACCCTAAGAAACACTAATAAACCCTAAGAAACCCTAAGAAATGGTAAGAAACGCTAGAAAACCCTAGTAAACGCTAAAAAAACCCTAAGAATTGCTAAGAAACCCTAAGAAACACTAAGAAACCTTAAGGAACCCTAAGAAACACTATAAAACCCTAAGAAACGCTAAGAAACCCTATAAAACACTAAGAAATGCTAAGAAACCTTAAGAATTACTAAGAAACAATAAGAAATGCTAAGTTACGCTAAGAAACCCTAAAAAGTGCTAAGAAACACTAAACAAGTACTAAGAATCGCTAAGAAACCCTATGAGAAATGCTAATAAACCCTAAGTAAAAGCTAAAAAATCCTAAGAAATGCTAAGAACCATCAAAGAACTGTAAGAAACGCAAAGAAACTCTATGAAACCCTAAGAAATGCTAAGAATCCTATAAAGCACCACGAAATGCTAAGAAACCCTTCAAACCCATAAGAAATGTTGAGAACCCCTAAGAAATGCTAAGAAACTATAAGGAATGCTAAGAAGCACTAAGAAACACTAAGAAATGCTAAGAAAAGCTAAGAAACACTAATAAACTCTAAGAAACCCTAAGAAACACTAAGAAAGGCTAAGAAGCTCTAAGAAACCCCATAAAACCCTAAGAAATGCTAAAAAAAAACCCTAAGAAATGCTAAGAAACTATAAGAAATGCTAAGAAGCTCTAAGAAACCCCATAAAACCCTAAGAAACGCAAAAAAAAAATGCTAAGAATCGCTAAGAAATGCTAAGAAACCCTATGAAACCCCATGAAATGCTAATAAACCCTAGGAAAACCTAATTAATAGTAAGAAACACTAGGAAACCCTAGTTAAAAAAATGCTAAGAGACCCTAAGAAACGCTAGGAACCCTTAAGGAACCATAATAAACACTAAGAAACTCTAAGAAACCCTAAAAAACCCTAAGAAACACTAAGAAAACCTATAAATCCCAAGAAATGCTAAACAAATGCTAATTATTGCTAAGAAACTCTATGAAACCCTAAGAAATGGAAACACTAGTAAATGCTAAGAAATGCTAAAAAACCCTAAGAAACTCTAAGAAACCATAAGAAACTCTTAGAAACACTAAAAAACGCTAAGAAACTGATGCGAACCTCTTCAATATGCTGACGACACCTTACACCAAATATAGCAAGACCCCAATACTTTCACGACACAAGTACGAAAAGATGGAATATACCTTGTTCATTTGGTGATAGACTCTTCAGCTCCATTGTAGGTTCACTTGTTTGGACTTCTAAGTTCGTACTCTTTAATCGAACTCAAAATAGAAGCCCTATAAAACCCTAAGAAATGCTAAGTAATGCTCAGAAACATAAAAAAAATTAAAAACCCAAGAAATGCTAAAAAATGCTAAGAATCGCTAAGAAACCCTATGAAAATCTAAGAAACGCTAAGAAACCCTAAAAAATATTAAAACCCAAGAAACGCTAAAAATGCTAAGAATCGCTAAGAAACCCTATGAAAATCTAAGAAATGCTAATAAAACCTAAGAAACGGTAAGAAACCCTAAGAAATAAAAAAAAAACTATAAGAAATGCTAAGAACCCTTAAGGAACCCCAAGAAATGCTAAGAAACTCTAAGAAACCCTATAAAACTCTAAGAAACGCTAAGAAACCCCATAAAACCCTATGAAATGTTGAGAAACCCTAAGAAATGCTAAGAAACTCTAAAAACACTAAGAAACCCCAAGAAACGCTAGAAATACTAAGAATTGCTATGAAACCCTAAGAAACGCTAAGAACCCTTAGCAAACCCTAAGAAATGCTAAGAAACTCGAAGAAACCCTATAAAATGCAAAGAAATGCTAAGAAACCCTATAAAACCCTAAGAAATGCTAAGAAACGCTAAGTAAGGCTAAGAAACCCAAAAAAATACTAAGAATCCCCAAGAAACGCTAAAAAACGCTAAGAATCGCTATGAAACCCTAAGAAAGGCTAATAATCCCTTAGACATGGTAAGAAACGCTAGGAAACCCTAGTGAATGGTAAGAAAAAAATAAGAAATCCGAAGAACCCTTAAGAAACTCAAAGAAATGCTAAGAAAGCCTAATAAATTCTTAGAAACCCTAAAAAACCCAATGAAGTCCTAAGAACTCTAAAAAACTATAAAAAGAACAAAGAAACCCTACCAAAAGCAAAGAAATGCTAAAAAACCCTAAGAATTCCTAAGAAATGCTAAGATGGTCCAAGAAGCCCTAAGAAACGCAAAGAAACCCTAAAAACCCTAAAAAAACCAAAAACCCCTTAAAAATCCTAAAAACATAAAAAAAAACTCTAAGAATCGCTAACAAATGCTAAGAAACCTTAACAAACGCTATGAAACCCTAAGAAACACTATGAAACTCTAAAGAAACCCTATAAAACCATAAGAAATGCTAAGAAACCCTAAAAAAACATTAAGAAACACAAGAAATGCTAAAACAATGCTAAGAAATCCTATGAAACCCTAAGAAATGCTAAGAAATCTAATGAATCCCTAAGAAATGCTAATAAACCCTAATAAACCATTAAAAATGGTAAGAAATGGTAGGAAATCCTAGTGAACGCTAAGGAATGCTATGAAATACAAAGAAGTCCTAAGAAACCCTAAGAAATGCAAAGAACACTTAAGAAATCCTAATAAACCCAAAGAAACACTTGGAAAGCCTAAGAAATGCATAAAACCCTAAAAAACACCCTATGGAATCATAAGAAACGCTAAAAACACTAAAAAGTGCTAAGAAACACTACCAAAGGCTAAGAAATGATAAGAAACCATGAGAATCCCTAAGAAATGCTAAGAAGCCCCAAGAAGCCCTAAGAAACCATAGGAAATGCAAAAAACCCCTAAAAACCTTAAAAACCTTAAAAAATCCTAAGAAACTAAAAAAATGCTATGAATTGCTAAGAAATGCTAAGAAACCCTATGAAACTCTAAGAAACATTAATAAAACCTAAGAAACGGTAAGAAACCCTAAGAAACGCTAAAAAGCCTAAGAAATCTTTAAAAACCCTAAAAAATTCTAAGAACCCTTAATGAACCGTAAGAAACCGTAAGAAACGCTAAGAAACCCTGATGAAACCCTATGAAACTTTAAGAAACACTAAGTAATGCTAAGAAACCCTGATGAAACCCTATGAAACTTTAAGAAACACTAAGTAATGCTAAGAAACCCTGATGAAACCCTATGAAACTTTAAGAAACACTAAGTAATGCTAAGAAACCCTAAAAAATATTAAGAAACACTTAAAATGATAAGAATCACTAAAAAACGCTCAGAAACGCTATGAAACCCTAAGAAATACTTGTAAACCCTTATAAATCCTAAGAAAAGGTAAGAAACGCTAGGAAACTAAAGTAAATGCTAAGAAACGATAAAAAACCCTAAGAAATCATAAGAAACGCTAAGAAAGGAATCCCAAGAAAAGCTAAGCAACTCTTAGAAACCCTATAAAACCCTAAGAAATGCTATGAAACCATATAAAACCCTAAGAAATCCTAAGAAACTATAAGAAACGCAAAGTAACACTAATAAACCCTAAAAAATACTAAGAAACCCCAAGAAACACTAAAAAATGTTAAGAATCATTAAAAAAACTCTTTGCAACCCCAAGAAACGCTAAAAAAATGTTAAGAAACACTAATAATCCCTAAAAATATCCTAGGACATCCTTAGAAACGGTAGTAAACACTAGGAAACCCTAGTAAACATGAAGAAATGCTAAGAAATCCTAAAAAAAAACCCTAAGAAACGCTAAGAACCCTGAAGAAACCCTAAGAAACACTAAGAACCCATAAGAAAGACTAAGAAACGCTTAAAAATTCTAAAAAAAAACCTATGAAACACTAAGAAATGCTACAAAACATTAAAAAGTGCTAAGAAATCCTACCAAATGCTAAGAAATACTAAGAAACCCTAATAAGTCCTAAGAAGCCCCAAGATGCCCTAGGAAAAGCTAATAAACACTGAAAAGTGCTAAGAAACCCTACCAAACACTAAGAAATGCTAAGAAACCCTAATAATTCTTATGAAGGCCCAAAAAGTCCTAAGAAGCCCTAAGAAATGCTATGAAACACTAAAACACACAAAAAAACCTCTAAAAAACCCTAAGAAGCCTTAAAAACTCTAAGAAATGCTAATAAACCCTAAGAAACACTAATAAATACTATGAAACCCTAAGAAACACTAAGAAACCCTATAAAACCCTGAGAAACACTAAAAAAACCCTATAAAACTCGAAGAAACCCTAAAAAACACTTAGAAACCACAATAAACACAAAAAATGCTAAGAATTGCTAATAAACCCTATGAAACCCTAATAAACGCTAATAAACCCTAGGGAACCCTAACTAACGACAATAAATGCTTGGAAACCCTAATAAATGCTAAGAAACCCTAAGAAATGCTAAGAAATCCTAAGAAACCCCTAAGAAATGCTAAGAACCCTTAAGAAACCCAAACAAACACTAAGAAAGCCTAAGAAACGCTTAGAAACCCTAAGAAACCCTATGAAACACTAAGAAACGCTAAAAAATACTAAAAAGTGCTAAGAAACCCTACCAAATGAGAAATTCTAAAAAACGCTAATAATTCTTAAGAAGCCCCAAGAAGCCCTAAGAAACATTAAAAAGTGCAAAGAAACCCTACCAATGCTAAGAAATGTTAAGAAACTCTAATAAATTCTATGAAGCCCCAAGAAGCCTAAAGAAACGCTAAGAAACACTAAAAGCCCTAAAAAACAAAAAAAACCTCTTAAAAACCCTAAGAAACCTTAAAAACTCAAAGAAACGCAAAAAAAATGCTAAGAAACGCTAATAAACCCAATGAAACACTAATAAATGCTAAGAAACCCTTAGAAACATTAAGAAATGCTATGAGACTCTAAGAAACCCTATAAAACGCTAAGAAACACTAAAAAAACCCTATGAAATGCTAAGAAACTATAAGAAACGCTAAGTAACGCTAAGAAACCCTAAAAAATTCTAAAAACACTATAAACCCTATGAAACCCTAATTAACGGTAAGAAATGCTAGGAAACCCCAATAAACGCTAAAAACGCTAAGAAACCCTAAGAAATGCTAAGAAAGCCAAATAAATGCTTAGAAACCCTAAAAAACCATATGAAAATCTAAGAGACTATAATAAACCCAAGGAAACCCATAGAAATGATAAAAAAAACGCTAGGAAACCCTAGTAAACGCTAAGAAATCCTAGGAAACACCTAAGAAATGCTAAGAACCCTTAAGAAACCCTAAAAAATGCTAATGAGCCCTAATAATTCCCCAAGAAGCCCTAAGAAATGCTAATAAACACTAAAACCCTAAAAAAAACCCAAAAAACCTCATAAAAAAAGCCTAAGAAACCATAAAAACTCTAAGAAACACAAAGCAATGCTAAGAAACACTAAGAAACACTAATAATGCTAAGAAACCATAAGAAACACTAAGAAACTCTAAAAAAACCCTATAAAACACCAAGAAACGCTAAGAAACCCTAAGAAATACTAAGAAACAATAAGAAACGCTAAGTAACGCTAAGAAACCCTAAAAACACTTAGAAAACACTATAAATGCATAAAAATACAAAGAAACGCTAAGAAATGATAATAAACCCTAATAAACCTTATGAAACCCTAATTAATAGCAATAAACACTAGAAAACCCCAGTAAATGATAAAAAATGCTAAGAAACCCTAAGAAAACCAAAGAAACCCAAAGAAATGCTAAGAACCCTTAAGTAACCCTAAGAAACACTAAGAAACTTTAAGAAACCCAAAGAAATGCTAAGAAATGCTTAGAAACCCTAAAAAACACTAAGAAATGCTAAAAAATGTTAAGAATCGCTAAGAAACTCCATAAAAACCTAAGACACACTAATAAACCCAAGGAAACCCTTAGAAACGATAAGAAATGCTAAAAAAGTAAACGCTAAGAAATACTAAGAAATCCTAAGAAACCCTAGGAAATGCTAGGAACCCTTAAGAAACCTAAAAAATGCTAAGAAAGCCTAAGAAATGCTTAGAAACCCTAAGAAACGCTAAGAAACACCAAAAAGTGGAAAGAAACCCTACCAAACGCTAAGAAATGCTAATAAACCCTAATAATTCCTAAGAAGCCCCAAGAAACCCTAAAAATGCTAAGAAACACTAAAAAGTGCTAAGAAACCCTACCAGATGCTTAGAAATGCTAAAAAACTGTAATAATTCCTATGAAGCCATAGGAAGCCCCAAGAAGCACTAAGAAACGCTAAAAACCCTTAAAAAATCTCTTAAAAAACCTAAGAAACCCTAAAAGAAATACTTAATCTTATTTGGTGATAGACTGTTAAACTCCATTGTAGGTTCGATTGTTTGGACATGTGAGTTCGTATTCTCTTTAGTCAAACTCACAATAGAAACCCTATAAAACCCTAAGTAATGCTAAGAACCCTTAAGGAAACCTAAGAAACGCTAAGAAACCCTATAAAATGCTAAGAAACGCTAAGAAACCCTATAAAAAACCTATAAAATGTTGAGAAACCCTAATAAATACTAAGAAACTATAATAAACACTTAGTAGTGCTACGAAACCCTAAAAAATACTAAAAACTGCAATAAACCCTAAAAAACAGTTAGAATCACTATGAAACCCTAAGAAACGCTAATAAACTCTAATAAACACTAGTAAAACCCATAGAAACGATAAGAAATGCTAGAAAATGCTAAGAAACTCTAAGAAATCCTATAAAACCCTAATAAATGCTAAGAACCCTTAAGGAACCCTAAGAAACCCAAAGAAACACTTTGAAACTCTATAAAACCCTAAAAAATGCTAAAAACACTAAAAAACACTAAGAAACCCCAAGAAACACTACCAAATGCTAAGAAACCATAAGAATCCTAGGAAATGCTAAGAAGTCTTTAAAAACCCTAAAAAGCCCTTAAAAACCTTAAAAACATAAAAAAAAACTAAGAAATGCTAAGAAACACTAAGAAACACTAAGAAACCCCAAGAAACACTAAGAAACACTAAGAAATGCTAAGAAAAGCAAAGAAACGCTAAGACACTCTACAAAACCCTAAGAAACGATAAGAAACCCTATAAATTCCTAAGAAATGCTAAGAAATTATAAGAAACGATAAGTAATGCTAAGAAAGCCTAAAAAACATTTAAAACCCTATAAACACTAAAATATAGCTAAGAATCGCTAAGAAACACTAAGAAACCCTATGAAACGCTAAGAAACGCTAATAAACCCTAACGAATGGTAAGAAACTCTAAGAAACCCATAAAACACTAAGAAACGCTAATAAACCCTAATAAATGCTAAGAAACTATAAGAAATGCTAAGAAACCCTAAGAAACAATATGAAACCCCCAAGAAACAAATAGAAAATGCTATGAGTCACTAAGAAACCCTAGTAAACGCTAAGAAATGCTAAGAAACTCTAAGAAACGCTAAGAAACCCCATTAAAAACTAGGAAATGCTTAGAAACCCAAAGAAACTCTAAGAAATGCCAAGAAATGCTAAGAAGCCCTAAGAAACCCTATGAAATGCAAAGAAACCCTAAAAATCCTAAAAAAACTTAAAAACTCCTTAAAAAACCCAAGTAACCCAAAAAAAACTCTGAGAAATGCTAAGGACCCTAAGAAACACTTAGAAATCCTAAGAAACACTAAGAAATATTAAGAAACTCTAAGAAACCTTATAAAACACTAAGAAACGCTAAAAACCATAAGAAACCATTTAAAACCCTAAGAAATGCTTATAAATCCTAAGAAATGCTACGAAACCCTAAAAATATTAAGAAATGCTAAAACAGTGCTAAGAATCGCTAAGAAACCCTAAGAAACATTAGGAAACTCTAGTCAACATTAAGAAACGCTAAAAAACCCTAAGAAATTCTAGGACATCCTAAGAACACTTAAGAAACACTAAGAAACGCTACAAAACTCTAAGAAATCCATAAAAATGCTTAGAAACCCTAAAAATCCTATGAAACCCTAAGAAATGCTAAAAAAACACTAAAAAGTGCCAAGAAACCCTACCAAATGCCCTAAGAATTCCTAAGAAGCCCCAAGAAGTCGTAAGAAGCCCCAAGCAGCCCTAAGAAATGCTAAGATACCCTAAAAACCCTAAAAAAACCACTTTAAAACCCCTAAGAAACCTTAAAAACTCTAAGAAACGCTAATAAACCCTTAGAAACACTAATAAATGCTAAGAAACTCTAAGATACCCTAATAAATCCTAAGAAACCCTAAGAACCCTTAAAAAACCCTAAGAAACGCTAAGAAAGCCTAAGAAATGCTAAGAAACTATAAGAAACGCTAAGTAATGCAAAGAAATCCTAAAAAAACATAAAAAAAAACCCAAGAAACACTATGAAAATTTTTAGAATCGCAAAGAAACCCTACGAAACTCTAAGAAATGCTAATAAACCCTAATAAATCCTAATAAGCACTAGTTAATGCTAAGAACCCTTAAGGAACGCTAAGAAACTCTAAGAAAACATAAGAAATGCTATAAAAGCCTAAGAAATTCTGAGAAACCTCAAGAAATGCTAAGTAATGCTAGGAAAACCTAAGTAACGCTAATAAACCCTAAGAAACGCTAGGAAACCCTAGTAAATGAAAAGAAACACTAAGAAATACTAAGAAACCCTATGAAACC
>CM057761.1:18781966-18805688 GCA_030064425.1 Trapa bicornis
CCTAATAAACCCTAATAAAAGCTTAAAAACGGTAAGAAACGCTATGAAACCCTAGTGAACGCAAAGAAATGCTAAGAAACCCTAAGAAATCCTAAGAAACCCTAAGAAACGCTAAGAACCCTTAAGAAACCCTAACGTATGAAAACCCTATGAAAACCATAAGAAACATTAAGAAACATTAAGAAACCCTAAGAAATGCTACGAAACCCTAAGAAACACTATGAAACTCTAAAAAAACCCTATGAAAACCATAAGAAACATTAAAAAATGCTAAGGAAACCATAAGAATCCCTAAAAAATGCTAAGAAGCCCCAAGAAGATCGAAGAAACCCTAAGAAATACAAAACAAATCGTAAAAAACCCAAATAAACGCTAAGAAACACTAAGAAATGTAAAGAAACGTTAAGTAACCCTAAAAAACACTAAGAAACCCCAAGAAACTATAATAAATGCTAAGAATCTTTAAGAAATGATAAAAAAAACCCTATGAAACCCTAAAAAACGCTAATAAACTCGAATAAACCCTAAGAAACGGTAAGAAACGCTAGGAAACCCTAGTAAATGCTAAGAAATAGTATGAAACCCTAAGAAAACCAAAGAAAAGCTAAGAAACTCCAAGAAACACTAAGAAACCCTAAAAAACACTAATAAATGCTAAGAAACCCAAAGAAATGCTAAAAAACTCTATAAAACCCTAAGAAACGATAAGAAATGCTATAAAACCCTAAAAAACCTAAGAAATTCTAAAAAACTATAATAAACGATAAGTAACGCTAAGAAACCCTAGAAACCATTAAAAACCCAAGAAACGCTAAAAAAGCTAAGAAATGCTAAGAAACCCTATGAAACGCTAATAAACCCTAACGTATGGTAAGAAACCCTTTAAAACCCTATAAAATGCTAAAAAACCCTTAGAAGCACTAATAAACCCTTAGAAATGCTAAGAAACTATAAGAAACGCTAAGAAACCCTAAGAAACACTATGAAACCCCAAGAAACACATAGAAAATGCTATGAATTGCTAAGAAACCCTATGAAATGCTAATAAACCCTAACGTATGGTAAGAAACTCTAAGAAATCCTTTAAAACCCTATAAAACGCTAAAAAACCCTAAGAAACCCTATAAAACACTAAGAAACACTAATAAACCCTTAGAAATGCTAAGAAACTATAAGAAACGCTAAGAAACCCTAAGAAACACTATGAAACCCCAAGAAACACACAGAAAATCCTATGAATTTCTAAGAGTTTCTTAGCTTTTCTTAGGATTCCTTTCTTAGCGTTTCTTAGGATTTCTTGGGGTTTTTTAGCGTTTCTTAGCATTTACTTTAGTTTCCTAGCGTTTCTTACCTTTTCTTAGGGTTTATAACGGTTTACAAGTATTTCTTAGGGTTTCATAGGGTTTCTGAGCATTTTTTAGTGATTCTTATCATTTTAAGTGCTTCTTAATATTTTTTATGGTTTCTTAGCATAACTTAACGCTTCGTAAAGTTTCATAGGGTTTCATTAGGGTTTCTTAGCGTTTCTTAGGGTTTCTTTGAGTTTCTTAGCGTTTCTTACAGTTCCTTAAGGGTTCTTAAAGTTTTTTAGGGTTTTTTTAAGATTTCTTAGGTTTTTTAGTGTTTCTTAGGGTTTCTTACCGTTTCTTAGGTTTATTAGGTTTTATTAATGTTTCTTAGAGTTTCATAGGATTTCTTAGCGTCTCTTAGCGATTCATAGCATTTTTTTAGTTTCTTAGCATTTTTTTAAGGTTATTAGGATTTTTAGGGGTTTTTTGCCTTTCCTATGGTTTCTTAGGGCTTCTTAGCATTTCTTAGGGATTCTCATGGTTTCTTAGCATTTCTTAGCCTTTGGTAGGGTTTCTTAGCACTTTTTAGTGTTTTTAGCATTTTTTATGATTTCATAGGGTTTTTTTAAAGTTTTATGCGTTTCTTAGGCTTTCCAAGCGTTTCTTTGGGTTTATTAGGATTTCTTAAGTGTTCTTTGTGTTTCTTAGGGTTTCTTAGGACTTCTTTGTATCTCATAGCATTTCTTAGCGTTCACTAAGGTTTCCTAGCATTTCTTACAATTTTTAATGGTTTATTTGGGTTTATTAGCGTTTCTTAGGGATTCATAGGGTTTCTTAGCATTTTTTAGGGTTTCTTAGTGTTTCTTATCATTGTTTTAGCGTTTCTTGTGTTTCTTAATATTTTTTTAGGGTTTCTTAGCATTTCTTATAGTTTTATTGGGGTTTTTTTAGAGTTTCATAGTGTTTCTTAGGGTTTCGTAGCATTTCTTAGGGTTTCTTAGCATTTGTTAGCGATTCTTAGAGTTTTTTTTTATGTTTTTAGGGTTTTTTAAGGGGTTTTTAGTGTTTTTAGGGTTTCTTTGCATTTCTTAGGGCTTCTTAGACCATCTTAGCATTTCTTAGGAATTCTTAGGGTTTTTTTATCATTTCTTTGCTTTTGGTAGGGTTTCTTTGTACTTTTTATAGTTTTTTAGCGTTCTTAGGACTTCATTGGGTTTTTTAGGGTTTCTAAGCATTTCTTAGGCTTTCTTAGCATTTCTTTGAGTTTCTTAAGGGTTCTTAGGATTTCTTATTATTTCTTACCATTCACTGGGGTTTCCTAGCGTTTCTTACCATGTCTAAGGGTTTATTAGCCTTTCTTAGGGTTTCATAGCGATTCTTAGCGTTTTTTTAGCATTTCTTGGGTATTCTTAGTGTTTTTTAGGGTTGCTTAGCCTTACTTAGCATTTCTTAGGGTTTTATAGTGTTTCTAAGGATTTCTTCGCATTTTATAGGGTTTCTTCAAGTTTCTTAGCATTTCTTAGGGTTTCCTAAGGGTTCTTTGCATTTCTTAGGGTTTCATAGCAATTCTTAGTATTTTTAGCATTTCCTGGGGTTTCTTAGTGTTTTTAGGGTTTCTTAGAATTTCTTAGGATTTCTCAGCATTTCATAGGGTTTTATAGTGTTTCTTAGCGTTTCTTAGAGTTTTATAGGGTTTCTTAGATTTTCTTAGCATTTCTTAGGGTTCCTTAAGGGTTCTTAGCATTTCTTATAGTTTTTGTGGATTTCTTAGGGCTTCTTAGCGTTTGTTAGGGTTTCTTACCATTTCTTAGGTTTTATTAGCATTTCTTAGATTTTCATAGGGTTTCTTAGCGATTCTTAGCATTTTTTAGCGTTTCTTTGGTTAAAATATTTTTTAGGGTTTATTAGCGTTTCTTTGATTTTCATAGGGTTTCTTAGCGAATTCTTAGCATTTTTTAGCACTTCTTGGGTTTTTAATGTTTTTTAGGGTTTCTTAGAGTTACTTAGCATTTCTTGTAGTTTCTTAGCATTTCTTTGGGTTACTTAGCGTTTCTTAGGGTTTTTTAGCTTTAACTTAGGGTTTATTAGCATTTCTCATAGGGTTTCATAGCGATTCTTAGTACTTGTTTATCATTTCTTAGTATTTTTTAGGGTTTCTTAGCGTAACTTAGCATTTCTTATTGTTTCTTAGTAATTCTTAAGGTTTCTTAGCATTTCTAAGTGTTTTATAGGGTTTCTTAGCGTTTCTTAGGGTTTTATAGTGTTTCTTAGGGTTTTATAGTGTTTCTTAGAGTTTCTTAGGATTCCTTAAGCTTTGTTAGTGTTTTTTAGCGTTTCTTAGCCTTACTTAGCGTTTCTTAGCATTTCTTAGGGTTTTATAGGGTTTCTTAGCGTTTCTTTGCATTTTAAAGGGTTTCTTCGAGTTTTTTAGCATTTCTTAGGGTTTCTTAGGGTTTTATAGTGTTTCTTAGAGTTTCTTAGGATTCCTTAAGCTTTGTTAGTGTTTTTTAGCGTTTCTTAGCATTTCTTAGGGTTTCTCAGCATTTCATAGGGTTTTATGTGTTTTCTTAGCGTTTTTTCGAGTTTTATAGGGTTTCTTGGCATTTCTTGGGGTTCCTTAAGGGTTCTTAGCATTTCTTATAGTTTTTTTTATTTCTTAGGTTTTTTTTAGCGTTCGTTCGAGTTTCTTACCGTTTCTTAGGATTTATTAGCATTTCTTAGATTTTCATAGGGTTTCTTAGTGATTCTTAGCATTTTTTAGCGTTTCTTGGGTTTTAATATTTTTTTTAGGGTTTCTTAGCATTTCTTAGATTTTCATAGGGTTTCTTAGCAATTCTTAGCATTTTTAGCATTTCTTAGGGTTTTCGAGGGGTTCTTAGGGTTTCTTAGAGTTACTTAGCATTTCTTGTAGTTTCTTAGCATTTCTTTGGGTTACTTAGAGTTTCTTAGGGTTTTATAGGGTTTTTATTGTGAGTTCGACTAAAGAGAATACGGACTCACAAGTCCAAACAACCGAACCTACAATGGAGCTGAAGAGACAATCACCAAATGAACAAGGTATATTACATCTTTTCGTACTTGTGTCGTGAAAGTCTTGGGGTCTTGCTATATTTGATGTAAGGTGTCGTCAGCATATTGAAGAGGTTCTTATCAGTTTCTTAGTGTTTCTTAGGGTTTCTTAGAGTTTCTTAGGGTTTTTTAGCATTTCTTAACGTTTACTAGGGTTTCCATTTCTTAGGATTTCATAGAGTTTCTTAGCAATTATTAGCATTTCTTGGGATTTCTTAGTGTTTTTTTTAGGGTTTCTTAGCATTTCATAGGGTTTTATAGGGTTTCTTAGAGTTTCTTAGTGTTTCTTAGTGTTCCTTAAGGGTTCTTAGTGTTTCTTAGGGTCTCTTAACATTTTTTAGCATTTACTAGTGTTTCCTAGTGTTTCTTACTATTAATTAGGTTTTCCTTGGGTTTATTAGCATTTCTTTGGGTTTCATAGGGTTTTTTTATAATTTCTTAGTGATTCTTAGCATTTTTTTGCGTTTCTTAGTGTTTTTTAGGGTTTCTTAGCATTACTTTGCATTTCTTATAGTTTCTTAGCATTTCTTAGGGTTTTTTAGCATTTCTTGGGGTTTTATAGGGTTTCTTAGAGCTTCTTAGCATTTCTTAGTGTTTCTTAGGGTTTCTTAGAGTTTCTTAGCTTTTCTTAGCATTTCTTAGTGCTTCTTAGCTTTCCTTATAGTTTCTTAGCATTTCTTAGGGGTTCTCAACATTTCTTAGTGGTTTGAAGGGTTTCTTAGCATTTCGTATTGCTTTATAGGTTTACTAGCATTTGTTAGGGTTTTATAGGGTTTCATAGAGTTTCTTAGCATTTCTTATAGTTCTTTGATGGTTCTTATCATTTCTTAGGATTTTTTAGCTTTTACTTAGGGTTTATTAGCGATTCTTAATATTTGTTTAGCATTTCTTAGTATTTTTTAGGGTTTCTTAGCGTAACTTAGCATTTCTTATTGTTTCTTAGTAATTCTTAAGGTTTCTTAGCATTTCTTAGTGTTTTATAGGGTTTCTTAGTGTTTCTTAGGATTTTATAGTGTTTCTTAGAGTTTCTTAGGGTTCCTTAAGGTTTCTTAGTGTTTCTTAGGGTTTTTGAGAATTTCTTAGGGTTTCTTAGCAATTCTTAGCGTTTTTTAGCGTTTACTAGGATTTCCTAGCGTTTCTTACCATTTCTTAGAGTTTCTTAGCATTTCTTAGGTTTTCTTATTGTTTCTTAAGGTTTTTTAGGGTTTCTTATGGTTTCTTAGCATTTCGTAGGGTTTTATAGGGTTTCTTAGAGTTTCTTAGCGTTTCTAGTGTTTCTTAAGGTTTTTAAAGATTTCTTAGGGATTCTTAGGGTTTCTTAGGGTTCTTTGCATTTCTTAGAGTTTTTAGGGTTTTTTTGTGTTCCTTATGGTTTGTTTGGGCTTCTTAGCATTTCTTAGGGATTCTTAGGATTTCTAAGTGTTTGGTAGGGTTTCTTTTCACTTTTTTAGTGTTTTTAGCGTTTCTTAGGATTTCATAAGGTTTTGTAGGGTTTATAAGCATTTCTTTGGATTTCTTAGGGTTTCTTACCGTTCAGTAGGGATTCCAAGCGTTTCTTACCGTTTCTATGGGTTTATTATCGTTTCTTAGGGTT
The DNA here is from genome assembly GCA_030064425.1 of Trapa bicornis. Taxonomy (NCBI): domain Eukaryota; kingdom Viridiplantae; phylum Streptophyta; class Magnoliopsida; order Myrtales; family Lythraceae; genus Trapa; species Trapa bicornis. The sequence goes on from CM057761.1 coordinate 18,787,919, forward strand.
TCATAGTTATTCTTAGCATTTTTTAGTGTTTCTTGGGGTTTCTTAGTATTTTTTAGGGTTTCTTAGCATTACTTGGTGTTTCTTATAGTTTCTTAGCATTTCGTAGTGTTTCTCAGCATTTCTTAGGTTTTTTAGGGTTTCTTAGGGTTTTATGGGGTTTCTTAGTGTTTCCTGGGGTTTCTTAGTATTTTTTAGGGTTTCTTAGCATTACTTGGTGTTTCTTATAGTTTCTTAGCATTTCGTAGTGTTTCTCAGCATTTCTTAGGTTTTTTAGGGTTTCTTAGGGTTTTACGGGGTTTCTTAGAGTTTCTTAGTGTTCCTTAAGGGTTCTTAGCGTTTCTTAGGATTTTTTTAGGATTTCTTAGGGTTTCTTAGCGTCTCTTAGGGTTTCTTACAGTTTGTTAGTGTTTATTAGGGTTTATTAGCGTTTCTTAGAGTTTCATAAGATTTCTTATTGTTTCTTAGCATTTCTTAGGGTTTCTCAACATTTCTCAAGGGTTTAAACGATTTGTTTGCATTTCTTATGGTTTTATAGGGTTTCTTATCATTTCTTAGTGTTTAATGGGGTTTCTTTGAGTTTCTTAGCATTTCTTAGGGTTTCTTAATGGTTCTTTACGTTTCTTAGGGTTTTTTTCTGGATTTTTAGGGTTTCTTAGCATTTCTTAGGGTTTATGAGCGTTTCTTAGAGTTTTATAGGGTTTCTTAGCATTACTTAGCGATTCTAAGCATTTTTTAGCATTTCTTGGGTTTTTAATTTTTTTTAGTGTTTCTTAGAGTTTCTTAGCATTTCTTAGGGTTTCTTTGCATTTGTTAGGGTTTTATAGTGATTTATAGGGTTTCTTAGTGTTTCTTATGGTTTTATCGGGTTTCTTAGAGTTTCTTAGCGTTTCATTGAGTTTCTTAGGGTTTCTTAGCGTTGTTTAGTATTTCTTAGTGTTTCTTACCATTTCTTAGGGATTCTTAGGGTTTCTTAGCATTTCTTAGCGTTTCTCAAAGCTTTTAGAGTTTCCTAAGGTTTTTAAAGGGTTTTTAGGGTTTTTTAGGTTTTTAATAGTTTTTTTTTGTGTTTCTAAGTGTTTCTTAGGCTTTCTTAGTGTTTCTTTAGATTTCTTAAGGGTTCTTAGCATTTCTTATGGTTTCTTAGTATTTGTTAGCATTTCTTAGCATTCACTGGGGTTTTCTAGCGTTTCTTATCATTTCTTAGTGGTTATTAGGGTTTATTAGCATTTCTTAGGTTTTCATAACAATTCTTAGCATTTTTTTAGTGTTTCTTAGGGTTTCATATTGTTTTGTATGGTTTCTTATTGTTACTTGGCGTTTCTTATAGTTTCTTAGCATTTCTTAGGGTTTCTCAACATTTCTTAGGGTTTTATTGGGTTTCTTAGGGTTCTTAGCGTTTCTTATGGTGTTTTTGGATTTCTTAGGGTTTCTTAGTGTTTCTTAGTATTTGTTTAGTGTTTCTTGGTGTTTCTTAGTGTTTTTTAGGGTTTCTTAGCATAACATAGTTTTTCTTATTGTTTCTTAGCATTTCTTAGGGTTTTATAAGGTTTTTTGGGGTTTTATAGTGTTTCTTAGGGTTCCTTAAGGGTTCTTAGCATTTCTAAGGGTTTCTTAGAATTTCTTAGGGTTTTTTAGCGTTTCCTAGTGTTTTTTTAGTGTTTACTAGGGTTTTCTAGTGTTTCTTACCATTTCTTAGGATTTCTTAGGGTTTATTAGCGTTTTATAGGGTTTGTTAGCATTTCTTAATGTTTTTAGGGTTTCTTTGCATTTCTTAGGTTTTCTTAGTGTTTCTTAGGGTTTTCTAGGCTTTCTTTTGGTTTCGTAACGTTTTGTAGGGTTTTATAGGGTTTCTTAGAGTTTCTTAGCATTTCTTAGTGTTTATTAGAGTTTCTTAGGATTCTTAGAATTCCTTAGAGTTTTTAGGGTTTTAAGGGGTTTTTAGGAATTTTTTGCGTTCGTTATGGTTTCTTAGGGCTTCTTGGGGTTTCTTAGCATTTCTTAGGGATTCTTAGGATTTCTTAGCATTTCTTAGTGTTGGGTAGGGTTTCTTTGCACTTTTTAGTGTTTTAGAGTTTATTAGGATTTCATATGGTTTTTTTAGGGTTTATGAGCGTTTCTTAGGATTTCTTAGGGTTTATTAGTATTTCTTAGAGTTTCATAGAGTTTCTTAGCTTAAACTAGCAATTCTTAGCATTCTTTTACCGTTTCTTGGGTTTTTAATGTTTTTTAGTGTTTATTAGTATCCTTAGGGTTTCTTAGCGTTTCTTAGTGTTTTATAGGGTTTCTTAGAGTTTCTTAGCGTTTCATAGAGTTTCTCAGTGTTTCTTAGCATTTCTTAGTTTTTCTTAGGGTTTTTTAGGGCTTCTTAGCATTTCTTAGTGATTCTTAGGGTTTCTTAGCATTTCCTAGCATTTCTTAGAGTTTCTAGGGTTTCTTAGGATTTTTAAGGGGTTTTTAGTGTTTGTTTTTGAGTTTTTTTCCGTTTCTTCGTGTTTCTTTTGCTTTCTTGGTATTTCTTAGGGTTTCTTAAGGGTTCTTAACGTTTCTTAGGATTTCCTAATATTTCTTAGCATTTCTTAGCGTTCACTAGGGTTTCCTAGCGTTTCTTTCCATTTCTAATGGTTTTATTACAATTTATTAGCATTTCTTAAGGTTTCATAGGGTATCATAGCGATTCTTAGCATTTTTTTAGTGTTTCTTAGGGTTTCTTAGTGTTACTTAGAGTTTCTTATAGTTTCATAGAAATTCCTAGGGTTTCTCATCATTTTAAAGGGTTTTATATGGTTTCTTAGCTATTCTTAGAGTTTTATTGTGTTTCTTAGTATTTCTTAGGGTTTCTTAAGGGTTCTTAACGTTTCTTAGGATTTCCTAATATTTCTTAGCATTTCTTAGCGTTCACTAGGGTTTCCTAGCGTTTCTTTCCATTTCTAATGGTTTTATTACAATTTATTAGCATTTCTTAAGGTTTCATAGGGTATCATAGCGATTCTTAGCATTTTTTTAGCGTTTCTTAGGGTTTCTTAGTGTTACTTAGAGTTTCTTATAGTTTCATAGAAATTCCTAGGGTTTCTCATCATTTTAAAGGGTTTTATATGGTTTCTTAGCTATTCTTAGAGTTTTATTGTGTTTCTTAGTGTTTCTTAGGGTTCCTTAAGGGTTCTTATTGTTTCTTACGATTTTTTAAGATATCTTAGGGTTCATTAGCATTTCTTAGAGTTTCATAGGGTTTGTTAGCGTTATTTAGTGATTCTTAGCATTTTTTAGCGTTTCTTGGGTTTTTAATATTTTATAGTGTTTCTTATAGTTTCTTAGTATTTCATAGGATTTCTTAGAATTTCTTATGGTTTTATAGGGTCTTAGCTTTTCATAGGATTTTATAGGGTTTCTTAGAGTTTCTTAGCGTTTCATAGAGTTTCTTAGGGTTTCTTAGCGTTTCTTATCATTTCTTAGTGTTTCTTAGGGTTTCACAGGGCTTCTTAGCATTTCTTAGGGATTCTTAGGGTTTCTTAACATTTCTTATAGTTTTTAGGTTTTCTTAGGGTTTTTAAGGGGTTTTTATAGGTTTTTTGGGTTTTTTAGGGTTTCTTAGCGATTCTTAGTTTCTCTTAGCATTTGATAAGGTTTCTTAGTACTTTTTAGTGTTTTTAGCATTTCTTAGGATTTCATTGGGTTTTTTAGTGTTTGTAAGCGTTTCCTAGGCTTTCTTAGTGTTTCTTTGGGTATCTTAAGGGTTCTTAGCTTTTCATAGGGTTTCTTAGGATTTCTTTGGGTTTCTTAGTGTTTCTTAGTGTTCACTAGGGTTTCCTAGCATTTCTTATTGTGTTTAAGGGTTTAATAGCATTTCATAGGGTTTCGTAGCGATTCTTAGCATTTTTTATCGTTTCTTGGGGATTCTTAAGATTTTTTTGGGTTTCCTAGCATTACTTAGTGTTTCTCATCATTTCTTAGGGTTTTATAGGGTTTCTTAGCATTTCTTAGTGTTTTATAGGGTTTCTTAGAGTTTCGTAACATTTCCCAGGATTCCTAAGGGTTTTTAGCGTTTCTTAGGATTTCATAGCAATTATTAGCATTTTTTAGCGTTTCTTAGTGTTTTTAGGGTTTCTTAATGTTACTTAACATTTCTTATAGTTTCTTAGCATTTCCTAGGGTTTCTCAACATTTCATATGGTTTTATAGGGTTTCTTAGGGTTTTATAGGGTTTCTTAGAGTTTCGTAGCGTTTCTTAGGGTTTCTTAGCGTTTCTTTCCGTTTATTAGCATTTCTTAGTGTTTCATAGGGTGTCTTAGTGTTTCTTAGCAATTCTAAGCATTTTTTAGCGTTTGTTGGATTTTTAATGTTTTTTAGGGTTTCTTAGTGTTACTTAAATTTTCTTATAGTTTTTTAGGGTTTCTTACCGTTACTTAGCATTTCTTATAGTTTCATAGCATTTCTTAGGGTTTCTTAGCGTTACTTAGCATTTCTTATAGTTTCATAGCATTTCTTAGGGTTTCTTAGCGTTTCTTAGGGTTTTATAGTGTTTCTTAGCTTTTCTTAGGGTTTTATAGGGCTTCTTAGAGTTTCTTAGCGTTTCTTAGTGTTTCTTAGGGTTTCTTAGTGTTTCTTAGTGTTTATTAATGTTTCTTAGGTTTTCTTAGCATTTCTTAGCATTTCATAGAGTTTCTGAGCATTTCTTAGGGTTTTATAGGTTTTCTTAGCGTTTCTTAAGGTTTTATAGGGTTTCTTAGAGTTTCTTTGGGTTCCTTAAGGGTTCTTAGCATTTCATAGGGTTTCTTAAAGTTTTTTAGCGTTTATTGGGGTTTCCTAGCGTTTCTTGCCATTAAGTAAGGTTTCCTAGGGTTTATTTGGGTTTCTTAGAAATTTTTAGCATTTTTTTTTGCGTTTCTTGGGGTTTCTAAGTGTTTCTAGGGTTTCTTAGTGTTACTTGGCATTTCTTATAGATTCTTAGTATTTCTTAGTGTTTCTTAGCATTTCTTAGGGTTTTATAGGGTCTCTTAGCGTTTCTTAAAGTTTTATGGGGTTTCTTAGAATTTCTTAGCGTTTCTTTGTGTTTCTTAGGGTTTCTTAGCATTATTAGTGTTTCTTAGCATTTATTAGCATTTCTTTGGGTTACTTAGGTTTTTTAAGAGGTTTTTTTTTTGGGTTTTTTATGGTTTTTAGCATTTCTTAGTGCTTCTTAGAGCTTCTTAAGGTTTCATAGGAATTATTAGGGTTTTTTAGCATTCCTAAGCGTTTGGTAGGGTTTCTTAGCATTTCTTAGCGTTTGGTAGGGTTTCTTAGCACTTTTTGGTATTTTTAGTGTTTCTTAGGATTTGATTGGTTCTTTAGGGTTTCTAAGCGTTTCTTTGGCTTTCTTAGCAGTTTTTAGGTTTCATAGGGTTTCTTAAGGATTCCGGGCATTTCCTAGGGCTTCTTAGGATTTCTTAGTATTTCTTAGCGTTTACTAGGTTTCCTACCATTTTCTACCGTGTCTAAGGGTTTCCTAAGGTTTATGAGGGTTTATTATTGTTTCTTAGGTTTTCATAGAGTTTCTTAGCGATTCTTAACATTTGTTTTTAGCATTTCTTAGGATTTTTTAGGGTTTCTAAGTATTTCTTAGGCTTTCTTAGCGTTTCTTTGGGCTTCTTAGAATATTATAGGGTTTCTTAGGGTTCTTTAGGTTTCTTTGGATTTCTTAGGGTTTTTTAGCACTTCTTATGGTTTCTTAGCTTTTTTAGAATTTACTAGAGCTTTCTAGCATCTTTTGCTATTAATTAGGGTTTCATAGGGTTTATTATCATTTCTTAGGGTTTCTTAGCGTTTCTTAGCATTTTTTATGCATTTCTAGTGGTTTCTAAGTGTTTTTTAGGGTTTCTTAGTGTTACTTAGCATTTCTTATAGTTTCTTAGCGTTTCTTAGGATTTTTTTAGGGATTCTTAGCATTTCTTTGGGTTTTATAGGGTTTCTTAGAGTTTCTTAGGGTTGCTTAGAGTTTATTAATGTTTCTTTGTGTTTATTAGCATTTCTTAGCATTTCATTGCGTTTCTTTAATTTTTTATGGTTTCTTAGGGTTTTTTAAGAGTGTTTTTTAAGAGGGTTTTTTAAGAGGTTGTTTTTGGGTTTTTAGGGTTTTTAGTGTTTCTTAGCATTTCTTAGGGCTTCTTTGGGCTTCTAAGGAATTATTAGGGTTTTGTAGCATTTTTTAGTGTTTGGTAGGGTTTCTTAGCACTTTTTTGTGTTTTAGCATTTCTTAGTGTTTCATAGGTTTTTTTTAGGGTTTCTAAGCGTTTATTAGGCTTTCTTAGCTTTTCTTTGGGTTTCTTACGGTTTCTTAAGGGTTTTTAGTGTTTCTATGGGGTTTCTTTGGATTTCTTAGCGTTTCTTACCTTTTCCTAGGGTTTCCCAGGATTTATTAGAGTTTCTTAGCTTTTTTTAGCATTTATAGAGATTTCCTAGCCTTTAATGGGGTTTCCTAGCATTTTTTGTCGTTAATTAGGGTATCTTATGGTTTATTAGGGTTTATTATCATTTCTTAGAGTTTCCTAGCGTTTCTTAGACTTTTTTTTTGCGCTTCTTATGGTTTCTAGGTGTTTTTTTAGGGTTTCTTAGTGTTACTTAGCGTTTCTTATAGTTTCTTAGCATTTCTTAGGCTTTCTTAGGTTTTCTTAGGGTTTCCTAGCATTGCTTAGACTTTTTTTTTGCACTTCTTATGGTTTCATAGTGTTTTTTAGGGTTTCTTAGTGTTACTTAGCGTTTCTTATAGTTTCTTAGCATTTCTTAGGGTTTCTTAGTGTTTTATAGGGTTTTTTTAGAGTTTCTTAGCGTTTCTTAGTGTTTCCTACAGTTTCTTAGCGTTATTAGTGTTTTTATAGTATTTATTAGAGTTTCTTAGCATTTCTTTGTGTTTCTTAGAGTTTTTATGGCTTCTTAGGGTTTTTTAAGAGGTTTTTTTTGGTTTTTTTTAGAGTTTTTAGTGTTTATTAATGTTTCTTAGGGCTTCTTTGGGTAATTATTAGGGTTTCTTAGCATTTTTTAGCGTTTGGTAGGGTTTCATAGGTTTTCTTAGCATTTCTTTGGGTTTCTTAGGGGTTTCCTAGGATTTCTTAGTGTTTACTAAAGTTTCCTGGCATTTTTTACCGTTTCTATGGGTTTCATAGGGTTTTCATAGAGTTTTTTAGTGTTTCTAAGCATTTCTTTGGCTTTCTTAGCATTTCTTTGGCTTTCTCAGTGTTTCTTATGGTGTTATAGGGTTTCTTAGAGTTTCTTAGTGTTTCTTAGGGTTCCTTAAGGGTTCTAAGTGTTTCTTTGGGTTTCTTAGCATTTATTAGGGTTTCTTAGCATTTTTTAGCATTTATTGTGGTTTCCTAGCATTTTTTACCATTAATTAGGTTTCCTAGGGTTTATTAGCATTTCTTAGGGTTTCTTAGTATTTCTTAGTATTTCTTAGTGTTTCTTTTCATTTACTAGGGTTTCCTAGCGTTTCTTAGGGTTTATTAGCGTTACTTAGGTTTTCCTAGCATTACTTAGCATTTCTTGAGGTTTCTCAGAATTTCTTAGGCTTTTATAGCATTTCTTATGTTTTCTTAGAGTTTCTTAGCGTTCCTTAAGGGTTCTTAGCATTAACTAGTGCTTATTAGGATTTATTAGGGTTTATTAGCATTTCTTAGAGTTTCGTAGGGTTTCTTTGCGATTCTAAAAATTTTCATAGTGTTTCTTGGGTTTTTTTTATGTTTTTTTAGGATTTCTTTGCATTACTTAGCGTTTCTTATAGTTTCTTAGCATTTCTTAGGCTTTCTTAGCGTTTCTTAGGGTTTTTTAAGGGTTCTTAGGGTTTCTTAGGATTTATTAGGGTATCTTAGAGTTTCTTAGCATTTATTAGTGTTTCTAAGGGTTTATTAGCGTTTCTTAGAGTTTTTAAGGTTTCTTAGGGGTTTTAAAGTGGTTTTTTTAGGGTTTTTTAGGGTATCTTAGCATTTCTTAGGGCTGCTTGGGGCTTCTTACGACTTCTTGGGGCTTCTTAGGAATTCTTAGGGCATTTGGTAGGGTTTCTTGGCACTTTTTAGTGTTTTTTAGCATTTCTTAGGGTTTCATAGGATTTTTAGGGTTTCTAAGCGTTTTTATGGATTTCTTAGAGTTTTGTAGCGTTTCTTAGTGTTCCTTAAGTGTTCTTAGGATGTCCTAGAATTTCTTAGGGTTTTTTAGCGTTTCTTAATGTTGACTAGAGTTTCCTAATGTTTCTTAGGGTTTCTTAGCGATTCTTAGCACTGTTTTAGCATTTCTTAATATTTTTAGGGTTTCGTAGCATTTCTTAGGATTTATAAGCATTTCTTAGGGTTTTAAATGGTTTCTTATGGTTTTTAGCGTTTCTTAGTGTTTTATAAGGTTTCTTAGAGTTTCTTAATATTTCTTAGTGTTTCTTAGGATTTCTAAGCGTTTCTTAGTGTTTCTTAGGGTCCTTAGCATTTCTCAGAGTTTTTTTGGGTTTTTTAAGGAGTTTTAAAGTTTTTTTTTAGGATTTTTAGGGTTTCTTTGCGTTTCATAGGGTTTCTTAGGGCTTCTTAGCATTTCTTGGCATTTCTTAGAGTTTCTTTGGGTTTCTAAGCATTTCCTAGTTTTTAATGGGGTTTCTTAGCGTTTCTTAGAGTTTCTTAGCATTTCTTAGCGTTTACTAGGGTTTCTTAGTGACTCATAGCATTTTCTATTTGTTTCTTGGGGGTTTCATATTGTTTCTTAGGGTTTCTTAGCATTTCTTATAGTTTCTTAGCATTTATTAGGGTTTATTAGCGTTTCTTAGTGTTTTATGGGGTTTCTTAGAGTTTCTTACCATTTGTTAGGATTTATTAGCATTTCTTAGCGTTTCATAGGGTTTCTTAGTGTTTCTTAGCGATTCTTAGCTATATTTTAATGTTTATAGGGTTTTAAATGTTTTTTAGGCTTTCTTAGCATTACTTAGTGTTTCTTATAATTTCTTAGCATTTCTTAGGAATTTATAGGGTTTCTTATCGTTTCTTAGGGTTTTGTAGAGTGTCTTAGCGTTTCTTTGCTTTTCTTAGCATTTCTTAGTGTTTCTTGGGGTTTCTTAGTGTTTCTTAGCATTTCTTAGTTTTTTTTATGTTTTTAAGGTTTTTAAGGGCTTTTTAGGGTTTTTTAAAGACTTCTTAGCATTTCTTAGGATTCTTATGGTTTCTTAGCATTTGGTAGTGTTTCTTGGGGTTTTCTTAGTGTTTTTTTAGTGTTTTTAGCATTTTTTTAGGGTTTTATAGATTTTCAAAGTGTTTCTTTGGGTTTCTTAGGGTTCCTTAAGGGTTCTTAGCATTTATTAGGGTTTTATAGGATTTCTTAGAGTTTCTTAGCATTTTCTAGCATTTCTTAGAGTTTCTTAGCATTTTCTAGCATTTTCTTATCGTTTCTATGGGTTTACTAGTGTTTATTAGAGTTTATTAGCGTTTCTTAGGGTTTCATAGTGATTCTAACTGTTTTTTAGGGTTTATTGCAGTTTTTAGTATTTTTTTAGGGTTTCGTAGCACTACTAAGTGTTTATTATAGTTTCTTAGTATTTATTAGGGTTTCTCAGCATTTTATAGGTTTTTTATAGGGTTTTCTTAGCGTTTCTTAGCATTTTATAGGGTTTCTTAGCGTTTCTTAGCATTTTATAAGGTTTCTTAGCGTTTCTTAGGTTTCCTTAAGGGTTCTTAGCATTACTTAGGGTTTTATAGGGTTTCTATTGTGAGTTTGACTAAAGAGAATACGAACTCACATGTCCAAACAATCGAACCTACAATGGAGTTGAACAGTCTATCACCAAATAAGATTAAGTATTTCTTTTAGGGTTTTCTTAGGTTTTTTAAGAGATTTTTTTAAGGGTTTTTTAGCGTTTCTTAGTGCTTCTTGGGGCTTCCTATGGCTTCATAGGAATTATTACAGTTTTTTAGCATTTCTAAGCATCTGGTAGGGTTTTCTTAGCACTTTTTAGTGTTTCTTAGCATTTTTAGGGTTTCTTGGGGCTTCTTAGGAATTATTAGGGTTTATTAGCATTTCTTAGCGTTTGGTAGGGTTTCTTTCCACTTTTTGGTGTTTCTTAGCGTTTCTTAGGGTTTCTAAGCATTTCTTAGGCTTTCTTAGCATTTTTTAGGTTTCTTAAGGGTTCCTAGCATTTCCTAGGGTTTCTTAGGATTTCTTAGTATTTCTTAGCGTTTACTTTTTTAGCATTTCTTATCGTTTCTAAGGGTTTCCTTGGGTTTATTAGTGTGTCTTAGGTTTTTATAGAGTTTCTTTTTTTATAGAGTTTCTTAGCGATTCTTAACATTTTTTAGCATTTCTTAGTGTTTTTTTAGGGTTTCTAAGCATTTCTTAGCATTTCTTTGGGTTTCTTAAAGTTTCTTAGTGTTTCTTAGGGTTGCTTAAGGGTTCTTAGCATTTCTTTGGGTTTCTTTGGTTTTCTTAGGGTTTCTTAGCATTTTTTATCATTTACTGGGGTTTTCTAGCGTTTATTGCTATTAATTAGGGTTTCATAAGGTTTATTAGGGTTTATTATCATTTCTTAGCGTTTCTTTGTATTTTTATGCATTTATAGTGTTTTCTAAGTGTTTTTAGGGTTTCTTAGCGTTACTTAGCGTTTCTTATTGTTTCTTAGCATTTCTTAGGGTTTCTTAGCGTTTCTTGGTGTTTTATAGGGTTTTTTTTTTAGAGTTTCTTAGTGTTTCTTATGGTTTCTTAGCATTATTAGTGTTTCTTAGTGTTTCTTAGCATTGCTTTGTGTTTCTTAGAGTTTTTATGGTTTCTTAGGCTTTTTTTATGAGGTTTTTTGGGTTTTTTAGGGTTTTAGTGTTTATTAGCGTTTCTTAGGGCTTCTTGGGGAATTATTAGGGCTCATTAGCATTTTTTAGCGTTCGATAGGGTTTCATAGGCTTTCTTAGCATTTTTTAGGGTTTCTTAAGGGTTCTTAGCATTTCTTAGGTGTTTCCTAGGATTTCTTAGCGTTTACTAGGGTTTCCTAGCGTTTTTTTTTATCATTTCTATGGGTTTCCTTGGGTTTATTATAGTCTCTCTTAGATTTTCATATGGTTTTTTAGGGTTTCTAAGCATTTATTTGGCTTTCTTAGCATTTCTTAGGGTTTCTTAGCATTTTTAGCGTTTATTGGGGTTTCCTAGCATTTCTTACTGTTAATTAGGGTTTCATAGGGTTTATAGTGTTTTTAGAATTTTTTAGGGTTTCTTAGCGTTACTTAGCGTTTCTTATAGTTTCTTAGCATTTCATAGGGTTTTTTTAGTGTTTCTTAGCGTTTTATAGGGTTTCTTAGAGTCTCTTAGCATTTCTTAATATTTCTAAGGGTTTCTTAGCATTTATTAGTGTTTCATTGGGTTTATTAGCATTTCTTTGAGTTTTTAAGGTTTCTTAGGGTTTTTAAGTGGTTTTTTTTTGTTTTTTAGGGCTTTTAGTGTTTCTTAGCGTTTCTTTAGGCTTCTTGGGGCTTCATAGAATTTATTAGAGTTTCTTAACATTTCTTAGCATTGGTAGGGTTTCTTTGCACTTTTTAATGTTTCTTAGGGCTTCTTGGGGCTTCTTAAGAATTATTAGCGTTTTTTAGAATTTCTCATTTGGTAGGGTTTCTTAGCACTTTTTAGTATTTTTTAGTGTTTCTTAGTGTTTCATAGGGTTTCTTAGGGTTTCTAAGCGTTTCTTAGGCTTTCTTAGTGTTTGTTTGGGTTTCTTAAGGGTTCTTAGCATTTCTTAGGGGTTTCTTAGGATTTCTTAGCATTTCTTAGGGTTTCTTAGCATTTATTAGGGTTTCCAAGCATTTATTGTCGTTAGTTAGGGTTCCCTAGGGTTTATTAGCGTTTATTAGGGTTTCATAGGGTTTATTAGCAATTCTTAGCATTTTTTGTGTTTATTGTGGTTTCTAAGTGTTTTTTAGGGTTTCTTCGAGTTTTATAGGGTTTTTTAGTGTTTCTCAGGGTTTTATAGGGTTTCTTAGGGTTTCCTAGTATTTATTAGTGTTTCTTAGGGTTTATTAGCATTTCTTAGAGTTTTTAAGGCTTCTTAGGGTTTTTTAGAGGCTTTTTTGTGTGTTTTAGTGTTTCATAGCATTTCTTAGGGCTTCTTAGGACTTTTTGGGCCTTCATAAGAATTATTAGGGTTTCTTAGCATTTCTTAGTGTTTGGTAGGGTTTCTTAGCACTTTTCAGTGTTTATTAGCTTTTCCTAGGGCATCTTGGGGCTTCTTAGGACTTATTAGGGTTTCTTAGTATTTCTTAGCGTTTGGTAGGATTTCTTAGCACTTTTTAATGTTTTGTAGCATTTCTTAGTGTTTCATAGGTTTTTTTTAGAATTTTTAAGCGTTTCTTAGTCTTTCTTATGTGTTCTTAGTGTTTCTTAGGGTTTCTTCAGGGTTCTTAGCGTTTCTTAGGGTTTTTTTTTTAGGATTTCTTAGCGTTTCTTCATGTTTACTAGGGTTTCCTAGTGTTTACTACCGTTTCTAAGGATGTCCTAGGATTTTTTTAGGGATTATTAGTGTTTCTTAACATTTTTTTTAGCGTTTCTTAGGGTTTCAAAGAGTTTTTTTAATGATTCTTAACATTTTTTAGTGTTTCTTGGGGTTTCTTAGTATTTTTTAGGGTTTATTAGTGTTACTTTGCGTTTCTTATAGTTTCTTAGGATTTCTTTAGGGTTTTATATGGTTTCATAGCGTTTCTTAGGGTTTTATAGGGTTTCTAAGAGTAGCTTAGCTTTTCTTGGGATTCCTTTCTTAGCGTTTCTTATGATTTCTTAGGGTTTTTTAGCGTTTCTTAGCATTTACTTTAGTTTCCTAGCGTTTCTTACCTTTTCTTAGGATTTATAAGGGTTTACAAGTATTTCTTAGGGTTTCATAGCGTTTTTGAGCGTTTTTTAGTGATTCTTATCATTTTAAGTGTTTCTTAATATTTTTTAGGGTTTCTTAGCATTACTTAGTGTTTCTTAAAGTTTCATAGGGTTTCATCAGGGTTTCTTAGCGTTTCTTACGGTTTCTTACGGTTCATTAAGGGTTCTTAGCATTTTTTAGGGTTTTTAAAGATTTCTTAGGCTTTTTAGCGTTTCTTAGGGTTTCTTACCGTTTCTTAGGTTTTATTAATGTTTCTTAGAGTTTCATAGGGTTTCTTAGCATTTCTTAGCAATTCATAGCATTTTTTTAGTTTCTTAGGATTTTTTAAGGTTTTTAAGGTTTTTAGGGGTTTTTTGCATTTCCTATGGTTTCTTAGGGCTTCTTGGGGCTTCTTACCATTTCTTAGGGATTCTCATGGTTTCTTATCATTTCTTAGCCTTTGGTAGTGTTTCTTAGCACTTTTTAGTGTTTTTAGCGTTTCTTATGATTCCATAGGGTTTTTTTTTAGGGTTTTATGCATTTCTTAGGCTTTCCAAGTGTTTCTTTGGGTTTATTAGGATTTCTTAAGTGTTCTTTGCATTTCTTAGGGTTTCTTTAGGACTTCTTTGTATTTCATAGCATTCCTTAGCGTTCACTAGGATTTCCTAGCATTTCTTACCATTTTTAATGGTTTATTAGGGTTTATTAGCATTTCTTAGGGATTCATTAGATTTCTTAGCATTTCTTAGGGTTTCATAGGATTTCTTAGCATTGTTTTAGCATTTCTTGTGTTTCTTAATGTTTTTTTAGGGTTTCTTAGCATTTCTTATGGTTTTATAGGGTTTTTTTAGAGTTTCATAGTGTTTCTTAGGGTTTCATAGCGTTTGTTAAGGTTTCTTAGCATTTGTTAGCGATTCTTAGAGTTTTTTTTTATGTTTTTAGGATTTTTAAGGGGTTTTTGGTGTTTTTAGGGTTTTTAGGGTTTCTTTGCGTTTCTTAGGGCTTCTTGGACCATCTTAGCATTTCTTAGGAATTCTTAGGGTTTTTTAGCATTTCTTTGCTTTTGGTAGGGTTTCTTTGTTCTTTTTATAGTTTTTTAGAGTTCTTAGGACTTCATTGGGTTTTTTAGGGTTTCTAAGAATTTATTAGGCTTTCTTAGCATTTCTTTGAGTTTCTTAAGGGTTCTTCGGATTTCTTATTTTTTCTTACCATTCACTAGGGTTTCCTAGCGTTTCTTACCATGTCTAAGGGATTATTAGCCTTTCTTAGGGTTTCATAACGATTCTTAGCGTTTTTTAGCGTTTCTTGGGGATTCTTAGTATTTTTTTTGGGTTTCTTAGCCTTACTTAGCGTTTCTTAGCATTTCTTAGGGTTTTATAGGGTTTCTTAGCATTTCTTTGCATTTTATAGGGTTTCTTCGAGTTTCTTAGCATTTCTTAGGGTTTGCTAAGGGTTCTTAGCGTTTCTTAGGGTTTCATAGTAATTCTTAGTATTTCTAGCGTTTCTTGGGGTTTCTTAGTGTTTTTAGAGTTTCTTAGCATTTCTTAGGGTTTCTCAACATTTCATAGGGTTTTATGGGGTTTCTTAGCGTTTCTTAGAGTTTTATAGGGTTTCTTAGAGTTTCTTAGCATTTCTTGGGGTGTCCTTAAGGGTTCTTAGCATTTCTTATTGTTTTTTTTATTTCTTAGGGTTTCTTACCGTTTCTTAGGTTTTATTAGCATTTCTTAGATTTTCATAGGGTTTCTTAGCGATTCTTAGCATTTTTAGCGTTTCTTGGGTTTTAATATTTTTTAGGGTTTCTTAGCGTTTCTTAGATTTTCATAGGGTTTCTTAGCGATTCTTAGCATTTTTTAGCATTTCTTGGGTTTTTAATTTTTTTTATGTTTCTGAGCATTACTTAGCATTTCTTGTAGTTTCTTAGCGTTTCTTTGGGTTACTTAGCATTTCTTAGGGTTTTATAGGGCTTCTATTTTGAGTTCGATTAAAGAGTACGAACTTAGAAGTCCAAACAAGTGAACCTACAATGGAGCTGAAGAGTCTATCACCAAATGAACAAGGTATATTCCATCTTTTCGTACTTGTGTCGTGAAAGTATTGGGGTCTTGCTATATTTGGTGTAAGGTGTCGTCAGCATATTGAAGAGGTTCGCATCAGTTTCTTAGCGTTTTTTAGTGTTTCTAAGAGTTTCTTATGGTTTCTTAGAGTTTCTTAGGGTTTTTTTAGCATTTCTTAGCATTTACTAGTGTTTCCATTTCTTAGGGTTTCATAGAGTTTCTTAGCAATAATTAGCATTTGTTTAGCATTTCTTGGGATTTATAGGTTTTCTTAGTGTTTCTTAGGGTTTTTTAGGGTTTCTTAGAGTTTCTTAGTGTTTATTATGGTTCCTTAAGGGTTCCTAGCGTTTCTTAGGGTCTCTTAGCATTTTTTTAACTAGGGTTTCCTAGTGTTTCTTACTATTAATTAGGTTTTCCTAGGGTTTATTAGCATTTCATGGGGTTTCATAGGGTTTCTTAGCATTTCTTAGCGATTCTTAGCATTTTTTTTTGCGTTTCTTAGGGTTTTATGGGGTTTCTTAGAGCTTCTTAGCATTTCTTATAGTTTCTTAGCATTTCTTAGGGTTTTTTTTAGCATTTCTTAGGGTTTTATGGGGTTTCTTAGCCTTTCTTAGCCTTTCTTAGTGTTTCTTAGGGTTTCTTAGAGTTTATTAGTGTTTCTTAGCTTTTCTTAGCATTTCTTAGTGTTTCTTAGTGCTTCTTAGCATTCCTTATAGTTTCTTAGCATTTCTTAGGTGTTCTCAACATTTCTTATGGGTTTGAAGGGTTTTCTTAGCATTTCGTGGTGCTTTATAGGATTCTTAGCATTTCTTAGGGTTTCATAGAGTTTCTTTGCGTTTCTTACAGTTCTTTGATGGTTCTTAGCATTTCTTAGGATTTTTTAGCTTTTACTTAGGGTTTATTAGCATTTCTCATAGGGTTTCTTAGCGATTCTTAGTATTTGTTTAGTGTTTCTTAGCACTTTTTAGGGTTTCTTAGCGTAACTTAGCATTTCTTATTGTTTCTTAGTAATTCTTAAGGTTTCTTAGCATTTCTTAGTGTTTTATAGGGTTTGTTAGCGTTTCTTAGGGTTTTATAGTGTTTCTTAGGGTTCCTTAAGGTTTCTTAGTGTTTCTTAGGGTTTCTTAGCAATTCTTAGGGTTTTTTTAGCGTTTACTAGGGTTTTCTAGCGTTTCTTACCATTTCTTAGGGTTTCTTAGGGTTTCTTAGGGTTTATTAGTGTTTCTTAGGGTTTCATAGGGTTTGTTAGCATTTCTTAATATTTTTTTAGAGTTTCTTAGCATTTCTTAGGTTTTCTTATCGTTTCTTAAGGTTTTCTAGGGTTTCTTATGGTTTCTTAGCATTTCATAGGGTTTTATAGGGTTTCTTAGAGTTTCTTAGCGTTTCTAGTGTTTCTTAAGGTTTCTTAGGGTTCATAGCATTTCTTAGAGTTTTTAGGGTTTTTTTTGCGTTCCTTATGGTTTCTTAGGGCTTCTTGGGGCTTCTTGGGGCTTCTTAGCATTTCTTTGGGATTCTTAGTGTTTGGTAGGGTTTCTTTGTACTTTTTAGGATTTTGTAAGGTTTTGTGGGGTTTCTAAGCATTTCTTATCGTTCAGTAGGCATTCCAAGCGTTTCTTACCGTATTTATGGGTTTATTATTGTTTCTCGTCGTTTCTATGCAAATTCTTCTCTTTTTCTTTCAATCAGCCCTTTTTACATCTTTCACTTAAGGAATTTCTTTTCCTTCATATTATTTACTCCTTCCATGGAGTTTATCATAACTTAGACATATCTTACTTCATGTTATATTCTTAGATTCATATCTCTCTTTGCTTAGAGCAACATTTTCCCCTTTGAGGTCCTGTACTCAAAATTGGGAGTTCCAAGATACCAAACCATTCCCGTGTTTAGTTAACCTCTTAGTCGTTGCATCCCTTAGCTCGATGGTTTTTTTAGAGCATGACGTACCTGTTTTCACGGATTTCCTTATCATTACCTTTTCGTCCTCCTTTATTTGTTGCTCATTACAATTCAGTCCACATTTTTGGTTTGACATTGTCATTTATTCCTTATTTGAGTCATGTTTTCCTCGGGACTGTTTGGTTTACCTCCCCTTTATATCATGATGCTTTCTAGATCTTGTCTCTTTGTCCCTTAGATTTTAAGAACACCTCCTTAGGGTTTTATAGGGTTTCTTAGCGTTTCTTAGTGT
Source organism: Trapa bicornis (assembly GCA_030064425.1). Taxonomy (NCBI): domain Eukaryota; kingdom Viridiplantae; phylum Streptophyta; class Magnoliopsida; order Myrtales; family Lythraceae; genus Trapa; species Trapa bicornis. The sequence continues at coordinate 18,804,978 of CM057761.1, forward strand.
TTTATAGGGTTTCTTAGAGTTTCGTAGCATTTCCTAGGGTTCCTTAAGGGTTCTTAGCGTTTCTTAGGGTTTCATAGCAATTATTAGCATTTCTTTTACCGTTTCTTAGTGTTTTTAGGGTTTCCTAATGTTACTTAGCATTTCTTAGGGTTTCTCAACATTTCATATGGTTTTATAGGGTTTCATAGCGTTTCTTAGGGTTTTATAGGGTTTCTTAGAGTTTCGTAGCATTTCTTAGGGTTTCTTAGCGTTTCTTTCCGTTTATTAGCATTTCTAAGTGTTTCATAGGGTTTCTTAATGTTTCTTAGCGATTCTTAACATTTTTTAGCATTTCTTGGGTTTTTAATGTTTTAGGGTTTCTTAGCGTTTCTTTGGGTTTCTTTGGATTTCTTAGGGTTTTTTAGCGTTTCTTATGGTTTCTTAGCTTATTTTTAGCATTTACTGGAGTTTTCTAGCGTTTTTTGCTGTTAATTATGGTTTATTATCATTTCTTCGAGTTTCTTAGCGTTTCTTAGCATTTTCTATGCATTTCTTGTAGTTTCTAAGTGTTTTTTAGGGTTTCCTAGTGTTACTAAGCATTTCTTATAGTTTCTTAGCATTTCTTAGGGTTTCTTAGCGTTTCTTAGGATTTTTTAGGGATTCTTAGCATTTCTTAGGGTTTTATAGGGTTTCTTAGAGTTTCTTAGCGTTTCTTAGGGTTTATTAGTGTTT
>CM057761.1:18806188-18869444 GCA_030064425.1 Trapa bicornis
TCATTTCTTAGTGTTGGGTAGGGTTTCTTTGCACTTTTTAGTGTTTTAGAGTTTATTAGGATTTCATATGGTTTTTTTAGGGTTTATGAGCGTTTCTTAGGATTTCTTAGGGTTTAATTAGTATTTCTTAGGGTTTCATAGAGTTTCTTAGCTTAAACTAGCAATTCTTAGCATTCTTTTACCGTTTCTTGGGTTTTTAATGTTTTTTTAGTGTTTATTAGTATCCTTAGGGTTTCTTAGCATTTCTAGTGTTTTATAGGGTTTCTTAGGGTTTCTTAGAGTTTCTTAGCGTTTCATAGAGTTTCTCAGGGTTTCTTAGCATTCTTAGTTTTTCTTAGGGTTTTTTAGGGCTTCTTAGCATTTCTTAGTGATTCTTAGGGTTTCTTAGCATTTCCTAGCATTTCTTAGAGTTTCTAGGGTTTCTTAGGGTTTTTAAGGGGTTTTTAGTGTTTGTTTTTGAGTTTTTTCCGTTTCTACGTGTTTCTTTTGCTTTCTTAGTATTTCTTAGGGTTTCTTAAGGGTTCTTAACGTTTCTTAGGATTTCCTAATATTTCTTAGCATTTCTTAGCGTTCACTAGGGTTTCCTAGCGTTTCTTTCCATTCTAATGGTTTTATTACAATTTATTAGCATTTCTTAAGGTTTCATAGGGTATCATAATGATTCTTAGCATTTTTTTAGCGTTTCTTAGGGTTTCTTAGTGTTACTTAGAGTTTCTTATAGTTTCATAGAAATTCCTAGGGTTTCTCATCATTTTAAAGGGTTTTATATGGTTTCTTAGCTATTCTTAGAGTTTTATTGTGTTTCTTAGTGTTTCTTAGGGTTCCTTAAGGGTTCTTATTGTTTCTTACGATTTTTTAAGATATCTTAGGGTTCATTAGCATTTCTTAGAGTTTCATAGGGTTTGTTAGCGTTATTTAGTGATTCTTAGCATTTTTTAGCGTTTCTTGGGTTTTTAATATTTTATAGTGTTTCTTATAGTTTCTTAGTATTTCATAGGATTTCTTAGCATTTCTTATGGTTTTATAGGGTCTTAGCTTTTCATAGGATTTTATAGGGTTTCTTAGAGTTTCTTAGCGTTTCATAGAGTTTCTTAGGGTTTCTTAGCGTTATTTAGTGATTCTTAGCATTTTTTAGCGTTTCTTGGGTTTTTAATATTTTATTGTGTTTCTTATAGTTTCTTAGTATTTCATAGGATTTCTTAGCATTTCTTATGGTTTTATAGGGTCTTAGCTTTTCATAGGATTTTATAGGGTTTCTTAGAGTTTCTTAGCGTTTCATAGAGTTTCTTAGGGTTTCTTAGCGTTTTTTAGTGTTTCTTAGCGTTTCTTATCATTTCTTAGTGTTTCTTAGGGTTTCACAGGGCTTCTTAGCATTTCTTAGGGATTCTTAGGGTTTCTTAACATTTCTTATAGTTTTTAGGTTTTCTTAGGGTTTTTAAGGGGTTTTTATAGGTTTTTTGGGTTTTTTAGGGTTTCTTAGCGATTCTTAGTTTCTCTTAGCATTTGATAAGGTTTCTTAGTACTTTTTAGTGTTTTTAGCATTTCTTAGGATTTCATTGGGTTTTTTAGTGTTTGTAAGCGTTTCCTAGGCTTTCTTAGTGTTTTCTTTGGGTATCTTAAGGGTTCTTAGCTTTTCATAGGGGTTTCTTAGGATTTCTTTGGGTTTCTTAGTGTTTCTTCTTAGTGTTCACTAGGGTTTCCTAGCATTTCTTATTGTGTTTAAGGGTTTAATAGCATTTCATAGGGTTTCGTAGCGATTCTTAGCATTTTTTATCGTTTCTTGGGGATTCTTAAGATTTTTTTGGGTTTCCTAGTATTACTTAGTGTTTCTCATCATTTCTTTGGGTTTTATAGGGTTTCTTAGCATTTCTTAGTGTTTTATTAGGGTTTCTTAGAGTTTCGTAACATTTCCCAGGGTTCCTTAAGGGTTTTTAGCATTTCTTAGGATTTCATAGCAATTATTAGCATTTTTTAGCGTTTCTTAGTGTTTTTAGGGTTTCTTAATGTTACTTAACATTTCTTATAGTTTCTTAGCATTTCCTAGGGTTTCTCAACATTTCATATGGTTTTATAGGGTTTCTTAGAGTTTCGTAGCGTTTCTTAGGGTTTCTTAGCGTTTCTTTCCGTTTATTAGCATTTCTTAAGTGTTTCATAGGGTGTCTTAGTGTTTCTTAGCGATTCTAAGCATTTTTTAGCGTTTCTTGGATTTTTAATGTTTTTTAGGGTTTCTTAGTGTTACTTTGATTTTCTTATAGTTTTTTAGGGTTTCTTACCGTTAGTTAGCATTTCTTATAGTTTCATAGCATTTTCTTAGGGTTTCTTAGCGTTACTTAGCATTTCTTATAGTTTCATAGCATTTCTTAGGGTTTCTTAGCGTTTCTTAGGGTTTTATAGTGTTTCTTAGCTTTTCTTAGGGTTTTATAGGGCTTCTTAGAGTTTCTTAGCGTTTCTTAGTGTTTCTTAGGGTTCTTAGTGTTTCTTAGTGTTTCTTAGTGTTTATTAATGTTTCTTAGGTTTTCTTAGCGTTTCTTAGCATTTCATAGAGTTTCTGAGCAATTTCTTAGGGTTTTATAGGTTTTCTTAGCGTTTCTTAAGGTTTTATAGGGTTTCTTAGAGTTTCTTTGGGTTCCTTAAGGGTTCTTAGCATTTCATAGGGTTTCTTAAAGTTTCTTAGCGTTTATTGGGGTTTCCTAGCGTTTCTTGCCGTTAAGTAAGGTTTCCTAGGGTTTATTTGGGTTTCTTAGCAATTTTTAGCATTTTTTTTTGCGTTTCTTGGGGTTTCTAAGTGTTTCTAGGGTTTCTTAGTGTTACTTGGCGTTTCTTATAGATTCTTAGTATTTCTTAGTGTTTCTTAGCATTTCTTAGGGTTTTATAGGGTCTCTTAGCGTTTCTTAAAGTTTTATGGGGTTTCTTAGAATTTCTTAGCGTTTCTTTGTGTTTCTTAGGGTTTCTTAGCATTATTAGTGTTTCTTAGCATTTATTAGCATTTCTTTGGGTTTCTTAGGTTTTTTAAGAGGTTTTTTTTGGGTTTTTAGCATTTCTTGCATTTCTTAGTGCTTCTTAGAGCTTCTTAAGGTTTCATAGGAATTATTAGGGGTTTTTTAGCATTCCTAAGCGTTTGGTAGGGTTTCTTAGCATTTCTTAGCGTTTGGTAGAGTTTCTTAGCACTTTTTGGTATTTTTAGGTGTTTCTTAGGATTTGATTGGTTCTTTAGGGTTTCTAAGCGTTTCTTTGGCTTTCTTAGCAGTTTTTAGGTTTCATAGGATTTCTTAAGGATTCCGGGCATTTCCTAGGGCTTCTTAGGATTTCTTAGTATTTCTTAGCGTTTACCTAGGTTTCCTACCATTTTTTACCGTGTCTAAGGGTTTCCTAAGGTTTATAAGGGTTTATTATCGTTTCTTAGGTTTTCATAGAGTTTTTTAGCGATTCTTAACATTTGTTTTTAGCATTTCTTAGGATTTTTTAGGGTTTCTAAGTATTTCTTAGGCTTTCTTAACGTTTCTTTGGGCTTCTTAGAATATTATAGGGTTTCTTAGGGTTCTTTAGGTTTCTTTGGATTTCTTAGGGTTTTTTAGCGCTTCTTATGGTTTCTTAGCTTTTTTAGCATTTACCTGGAGCTTTCTAGCATTTTTTGCTATTAATTAGGGTTTCATAGGGTTTATTATCATTTCTTAGGGTTTCTTAGCGTTTCTTAGCATTTTTTATGCATTTCTAGTGGTTTCTAAGTGTTTTTTAGGGTTTCTTAGTGTTACTTAGCATTTCTTATAGTTTCTTAGCGTTTCTTAGGATTCTTTTAGGGATTCTTAGCATTTCTTTGGGTTTTATAGGGTTTCTTAGAGTTTCTTAGGGTTGCTTAGAGTTTATTAATGTTTCTTTGTGTTTATTAGTATTTCTTAGCATTTTCATTGCATTTCTTTAATTTTTTATGGTTTCTTAGGGTTTTTTAAGAGTGTTTTTAAGAGGGTTTTTTAAGAGGTTGTTTTTGGGTTTTTAGGGTTTTTAGTGTTTCTTAGCATTTCTTAGGGCTTCTAAGGAATTATTAGGGTTTTGTAGCATTTTTTAGTGTTTGGTAGGGTTTCTTAGCACTTTTTTGTGTTTTAGCATTTCTTAGTGTTTCATAGGTTTTTTAGGGTTTCTAAGCGTTTATTAGGCTTTCCTAGCTTTTCTTTGGGTTTCTTACGGTTTCTTAAGGGTTTTTAGTGTTTCTATGGGGTTTCTTTGGATTTCTTAGCGTTTCTTACCTTTTCCTAGGGTTTCCCAGGATTTATTAGAGTTTCTTAGCTTTTTTTTAGCATTTATAGAGATTTCCTAGCCTTTAATGGGTTTCCTAGCATTTTTTGTCGTTAATTAGGGTATCTTATGGTTTATTAGGGTTTATTATCATTTCTTAGAGTTTCCTAGCGTTTCTTAGACTTTTTTTTGCGCTTCTTGTGGTTTCTAGGTGTCTTTTAGGGTTTCTTAGTGTTACTTAGCGGTTTCTTATAGTTTTCTTAGCATTTCTTAGGCTTTCTTAGGTTTCTTAGGGTTCCTAGCATTTCTTAGACTTTTTTTTGCACTTCTTATGGTTTCATAGTGTTTTTTAGGGTTTCTTAGTGTTACTTAGCGTTTCTTATAGTTTCTTAGCATTTCTTAGGCTTTCTTAGTGTTTTATAGGGTTTTTTTAGAGTTTCTTAGCGTTTCTTAGTGTTTCCTACAGTTTCTTAGCGTTATTAGTGTTTTTTTAGTATTTATTAGAGTTTCTTAGCATTTCTTTGTGTTTCTCAGAGTTTTTATGGCTTCTTAGGGTTTTTTAAGAGGTTTTTTTGGTTTTTTTTAGAGTTTTTAGTGTTTATTAATGTTTCTTAGGGCTTCTTGGGGTAATTATTAGGGTTTCTTAGCATTTTTTAGCGTTTGGTAGGGTTTCATAGGTTTTCTTAGCATTTCTTTGGGTTTCTTAGGGGTTTCCTAGGATTTCTTAGTGTTTACTAAAGTTTCCTGGCATTTTTTACCGTTTCTATGGGTTTCATAGGGTTTATTAGGGTTTTCATAGAGTTTTTTAGGGTTTCTAAGCATTTCTTTGGCTTTCTTAGCATTTCTTTGGGTTTCTCAGTGTTTCTTATGGTGTTATAGGGTTTCTTAGAGTTTCTTAGTGTTTCTTAGGGTTCCTTAAGGGTTCAAAGTGTTTCTTTGGGTTTCTTAGCATTTATTAGGGTTTCTTAGCATTTTTTAGCATTTATTGTGGTTTCCTAGCGTTTTTTACCATTAATTAGGTTTCCTAGGGTTTATTAGCATTTCTTAGGGTTTCATAGGGTTTCTTAGTATTTCTTAGTGTTTCTTTTCATTTACTAGGGTTTCCTAGCGTTTCTTAGGGTTTATTAGCGTTACTTAGGTTTTCCTAGCATTACTAGCATTTCTTGAGGTTTCTCAGAATTTCTTAGGCTTTTATAGCATTTCTTATGTTTTCTTAGAGTTTCTTAGCGTTCCTTAAGGGTCTTAGCATTAAACTAGTGCTTATTAGGATTTATTAGCATTTCTTAGAGTTTCGTAGGGTTTCTTTGCGATTCTAAAAATTTTCATAGTGTTTTCTTGGGTTTTTTTATGTTTTTTTAGGATTTCTTTGCATTACTTAGCGTTTCTTAGCATTTCTTAGGCTTCCTTAGCGTTTCTTAGGGTTTTTTAAGGGTTCTTAGGGTTTCTTAGGATTTATTAGGGTATCTTAGAGTTTCTTAGCGTTTATTAGTGTTTCTAAGGGTTTATTAGCGTTTCTTAGAGTTTTTAAGGTTTCTTAGGGGTTTTAAAAGTGGTTTTTTTAGGGTATTTAGGGTATCTTAGCATTTCTTAGGGCTGCTTGGGGCTTCTTACGGCTTCGTGGGGCTTCTTAGGAATTCTTAGGGCATTTGGTAGGGTTTCTTGGCACTTTTTAGTGTTTTTTAGCGTTTCTTAGGGTTTCATAGGATTTTTAGGGTTTCTAAGCGTTTTTATGGATTTCTTAGAGTTTTGTAGCGTTTCTTAGTGTTCCTTAAGTGTTCTTAGGATGTCCTAGAATTTCTTAGGGTTTTTTAGCGTTTCTTAATGTTGACTAGAGTTTCCTAATGTTTCTTAGGGTTTCTTAGCGATTCTTAGCACTGTTTTAGCATTTCTTAATATTTTTAGGGTTTCGTAGCATTTCTTAGGATTTATAAGCATTTCTTAGGGTTTTAAATGGTTTCTTATGGTTTTTAGCGTTTCTTAGTGTTTTATAAGGTTTCTTAGAGTTTCTTAATATTTCTTAGTGTTTCTTAGGATTTCTAAGCGTTTCTTAGTGTTTCTTAGGGTCCTTAGCATTTCTCAGAGTTTTTTTGGGTTACTTGGGTTTTTTAAGGAGTTTTTAAGTTTTTTTAGGATTTTTAGGGTTTCTTTGCGTTTCATAGGGTTTCTTAGGGCTTCTTAGCATTTCTTGGCATTTCTTAGAGTTTCTTTGGGTTTCTAAGCATTTCCTAGTTTTTAATGGGGTTTCTTAGCGTTTCTTAGAGTTTCTTAGCATTTCTTAGCATTTACTAGGGTTTCTTAGTGACTCATAGCATTTTCTATTTGTTTCTTGGGGGTTTCATATTGTTTCTTAGGGTTTCTTAGCATTTCTTATAGTTTCTTAGCATTTATTAGGGTTTATTAGCGTTTCTTAGTGTTTTATGGGGTTTCTTAGAGTTTCTTACCATTCGTTAGGGTTTATTAAGCGTTTCTTAGCGTTTCATAGGGTTTCTTAGTGTTTCTTAGCGATTCTTAGCTATATTTTAGTGTTTATAGGGTTTTAAATGTTTTTTAGGCTTTCTTAGCATTACTTATCGTTTCTTATAATTTCTTAGCATTTCTTAGGAATTTATAGGGTTTCTTATCGTTTCTTAGGGTTTTGTAGAGTGTCTTAGCGTTTCTTTGCTTTTCTTAGCATTTCTTAGTGTTTCTTAGTGTTTCTTAGCATTTCTTAGTTTTTTTTTTTTATGTTTTTAAGGTTTTTAAGGGCTTTTTAGGTTTTTAAAGACTTCTTAGCATTTCCTAGGATTCTTATGGTTTCTTAGCATTTGGTAGTGTTTCTTGGGGTTTCTTAGTGTTTTTTAGTGTTTTTAGCATTTTTTAGGGTTTTATAGAGTTTCGAAGTGTTTCTTTGGGTTTCTTAGGGTTCCTTAAGGGTTCTTAGCATTTATTAGGGTTTTATAGGATTTCTTAGAGTTTCTTAGCATTTTCTAGCATTTCTTATCATTTCTATGGGTTTACTAGTGTTTATTAGAGTTTATTAGCGTTTCCTTAGGGTTTCATAGTGATTCTAACTGTTTTTTAGGGTTTATTGCAGTTTTTAGTATTTTTTAGGGTTTCGTAGCACTACTAAGTGTTTATTATAGTTTCTTAGTATTTTTTAGGGTTTCTCAGCATTTTATAGGTTTTTTATAGGGTTTCTTAGCGTTTCTTAGCATTTTATAGGGTTTCTTAGGTTTCCTTAAGGGTTCTTAGCATTACTTAGGGTTTTATAGGGTTTCTATTGTGAGTTTGACTAAAGAGAATATGAACTCACATGTCCAAACAATCGAACCTACAATGGAGTTGAACAGTCTATCACACCAAATAAGATTAAGTATTTCTTTTAGGGTTTCTTAGGTTTTTTAAGAGATTTTTTAAGGGTTTTTAGCGTTTCTTAGTGCTTCTTGGGGCTTCCTATGGCTTCATAGGAATTATTACAGTTTTTTAGCATTTCTAAGCATCTGGTAGGGGTTTCTTAGCACTTTTTAGTGTTTCTTAGCATTTTTAGGGTTTCTTGGGGCTTCTTAGGAATTATTAGGGTTTATTAGCATTTCTTAGCGTTTGGTAGGGTTTCTTTCCACTTTTTGGTGTTTTCTTAGCGTTTCTTAGGGTTTCTAAGCATTTCTTAGGCTTTCTTAGCAATTTTTTAGGTTTCTTAAGGGTTCCTAGCGTTTCCTAGGGTTTCTTAGGATTTCTTAGTATTTCTTAGCGTTTACTTTTTTAGCATTTCCTATCGTTTCTAAGGGTTTCCTTGGGTTTATTAGCGTGTCTTAGGTTTTTATAGAGTTTCTTAGCGATTCTTAACATTTTTTAGCATTTCTTAGTGTTTTTTAGGGTTTCTAAGCATTTCTTAGCATTTCTTTGGGTTTCTTAAAGTTTCTTAGGGTTACTTAAGGGTTCTTAGCATTTCTTTGGGTTTCTTTGGTTTTCTTAGGGTTTCTTAGCATTTTTTATCATTTACTGGGGTTTTCTAGCGTTTATTGCTATTAATTAGGGTTTCATAAGGTTTATTAGGGTTTATTATCAATTTCTTAGCGTTTCTTTGTATTATTATGCATTTATAGTGTTTTCTAAGTGTTTTTAGGGTTTTCTTAGCGTTACTTAGCGTTTCTTATTGTTTCTTAGCATTTCTTAGGGTTTCTTAGCGTTTCTTGGTGTTTTATAGGGTTTTTTTTTAGAGTTTCTTATGGTTTCTTAGCATTATTAGTGTTTCTTAGTGTTTCTTAGCATTGCTTTGTGTTTCTTAGAGTTTTTATGGTTTCTTAGGCTTTTTTTTATGAGGTTTTTTGGGTTTTTTTAGGGTTTTAGTGTTTATTAGCGTTTCTTAGGGCTTCTTGGGGAATTATTAGGGTTCATTAGCATTTTTTAGCGTTCGATAGGGTTTCATAGGCTTTCTTAGCATTCTTTAGGGTTTCTTAAGGGTTCTTAGCATTTCTTAGGTGTTTCCTAGGATTTCTTAGCGTTTACTAGGTTTCCTAGCGGTTTTTTTATCATTTCTATGGGTTTCCTTGGGTTTATTATAGTTTCTTAGATTTTCATATGGTTTTTTAGGGTTTCTAAGCATTTATTTGGCTTTCTTAGCATTTCTTAGGGTTTCTTAGCATTTTTAGCGTTTATTGGGGTTTCCTAGCATTTCTTACCGTTAATTAGGGTTTCATAGGGTTTATAGTGTTTTTAGAATTTTTTAGGGTTTCTTAGCGTTACTTAGCATTTCTTATAGTTTCTTAGCATTTCATAGGGTTTTTTTAGTATTTTTAGCGTTTATATAGGGTTTTCTTAGAGTCTCTTAGCATTTCTTAATGTTTCTAAGGTTTTTCTTAGCATTTATTAGTGTTTCATTGGGTTTATTAGCGTTTCTTAGCATTTTTTTTGCTTTTCTTTGAGTTTTTAAGGTTTCTTAGGGTTTTGTAAGAGGTTTTTTTTTGTTTTTTAGGGCTTTTAGTGTTTCTTAGCGTTTCTTTAGGCTTCTTGGGGCTTCATAGAATTTATTAGAGTTTCTTAACATTTCTTAGACATTGGTAGGGTTTCTTTGCACTTTTTAATGTTTCTTAGGGCTTTCTTGGGGGTTCTTAAGAATTATTAGGGTTTTTTAGAATTTCTCATTTGGTAGGGTTTCTTAGCACTTTTTAGTATTTTTTTAGCGTTTCTTAGTGTTTTATAGGGTTTCTAAGCGTTTCTTAGGCTTTCTTAGTGTTTGTTTGGGTTTCTTATGGGTTCTTAGCATTTCTTAGGGGTTTCTTAGGATTTCTTAGCATTTCTTAGGGTTTCTTAGCATTTATTAGGGTTTCCAAGCATTTATTGTCGTTAGTTAGGGTTTCCTAGGGTTTATTAGCGTTTATTAGGGTTTCATAGGGTTTATTAGCAATTCTTAGCATTTTTTGTGTTTATTGTGGTTTCTAAGTGTTTTTTTAGGGTTTCTTAGCTTTTCATAGGGTTTCTTCGAGTTTTATAGGGTTTTTTAGTGTTTCTCAGGGTTTTATAGGGTTTCTTAGGGTTTCCTAGTATTTATTAGTGTTTCTTAGGGTTTATTAGCATTTCTTAGAGTTTTTAAGGCTTCTTAGGGTTTTTATAGAGGTTTTTTTGTGTGTTTTAGTGTTTCATAGCATTTCTTAGGTCTTCTTAGGACTTTTTGGGCCTTCATAAGAATTATTAGGGTTTCTTAGCATTTCTTAGTGTTTGGTAGGGTTTCTTAGCACTTTTCAGTGTTTATTAGCTTTTCCTAGGGCAATCTTGGGGCTTCTTAGGACTTATTAGGGTTTCTTAGTATTTCTTAGCGTTTGGTAGGATTTCTTAGCACTTTTTAGTGTTTTGTAGCATTTCTTAGTGTTTCATAGTTTTTTTTAGAATTTTTAAGCGTTTCTTAGTCTTTCTTATGGGTTCTTAGTGTTTCTTAGGGTTTCTTCAGGGTTCTTAGCGTTTCTTATGGTTTTTTTTTGGATTTCTTAGCGTTTCTTCATGTTTACTAGGGTTTCCTAGTGTTTAACTTAACGTTTCTAAGGGTGTCCTAGGATTTTTTTAGGATTATTAGTGTTTCTTAACATTTTTCTAGCGTTTCTTACGGTTTCAAAGAGTTTTTTTAATGATTCTTAACATTTTTTAGTGTTTCTTGGGTTTCTTAGTATTTTTTATGGTTTATTAGTGTTACTTTGCGTTTCTTATAGTTTCTTTAGGATTTCTTAGGGTTTTATAGGGTTTCCATAGCGTTTCTTAGGGTTTTATAGGGTTCTAAGAGTTGCTTAGCTTTTCTTGGGATTCCTTTCTTAGCGTTTCTTATGATTTCTTAGGGTTTTTTAGCGTTTCTTAGCATTTACTTTAGTTTCCTAGCGTTTCTTACCTTTTCTTTAGGATTTATAAGGGTTTACAAGTATTTCTTAGGGTTCATAGCGTTTCTGAGCGTTTTTTAGTGATTCTTATCATTTTAAGTGTTTCTTAATATTTTTTAGGGTTTCTTAGCATTACTTAGTGTTTCTTAAAGTTTCATAGGGGTTCATCAGGGTTTCTTAGCGTTTCTTACGGTTTCTTACGGTTCATTAAGGGTTCTTAGCATTTTTTAGGGTTTTTAAAGATTTTCTTAGGTTTTTTAGCATTTCTTAGGGTTTCTTACCGTTTCTTAGGTTTTATTAATGTTTCTTAGAGTTTCATAGGGTTTCTTAGCATTTCTTAGTGATTCATAGCATTTTTTTAGTTTCTTAGGATTTTTTAAGGGTTTTAAGGTTTTAAGGGGTTTTTTTGCATTTCCTATGGTTTCTTAGGGCTTCTTGGGGCTTCTTAGCATTTCTTAGGATTCTCATGGTTTCTTATCATTTCTTAGCCTTTGGTAGTGTTTCTTAGCACTTTTTAGTGTTTTAGCGTTCTTATGATTCCATAGGGTTTTTTTTTAGGGTTTTATGCATTTCTTAGGCTTTCCAAGTGTTTCTTTGGGTTTATTAGGATTTCTTAAGTGTTCTTTGCATTTCTTAGGGTTTCTTAGGACTTCTTTGTATTTCATAGCATTCCTTAGCGTTCACTAGGATTTCTATCATTTCTTACCATTTTTAATGGTTTATTAGGGTTTATTAGCATTTCTTAGGGATTCATTAGATTTCTTAGCATTTCTTAGGGTTTCATAGGATTTCTTAGCATTGTTTTAGCATTTCTTGTGTTTCTTAATGTTTTTTTAGGGTTTCTTAGCATTTCTTATGGTTTTATAGGGTTTTTTTAGAGTTTCATAGTGTTTCTTAGGGTTTCATAGCGTTTGTTAAGGTTTCTTAGCATTTGTTAGCGATTCTTAGAGTTTTTTTTATGTTTTAGGATTTTTAGGGGTTTTTAGTTTTTTTAGGGTTTTTAGGGTTTCTTTGCGTTTCTTAGGGCTTCTTGGACCATCTTAGCATTTCTTAGGAATTCTTAGGGTTTTTTAGCATTTCTTTGCTTTTGGTAGGGTTTCTTTGTACTTTTTATAGTTTTTTAGAGTTCTTAGGACTTCATTGGGTTTTTAGGGTTTCTAAGCATTTATTAGGCTTTCTTAGGCATTTCTTTGAGTTTCTTAAGGGTTCTTAGGGATTTCTTATTTTTTCTTACCATTCACTAGGTTTCCTAGCGTTTCTTACCATGTCTAAGGGATTATTAGCCTTTCTTAGGGTTTCATAGCGATTCTTAGCGTTTTTTAGCGTTTCTTGGGATTCTTAGTATTTTTTTAGGGTTTCTTAGCCTTACTTAGCGTTTCTTAGCATTTCTTAGGGTTTTATAGGGTTTCTTAGCATTTCTTTGCATTTTATAGGGTTTTCTTCGAGTTTCTTAGCATTTCTTAGGGTTTGCTAAGGGTTCTTAGCGTTTCTTAGGGTTTCATAGCAATTCTTAGTATTGTTAGCGTTCTTGGGGTTTCTTAGTGTTTTTAGGAGTTTTCTTAGCATTTCTTAGGGTTTCTCAACATTTCATAGGGTTTTATGGGGTTTCTTAGCGTTTCTTAGAGTTTTATAGGTTGTCTCTTAGAGTTCTTCTTAGCATTTCTTGGGGTTCCTTAAGGGTTCTTAGCATTTCTTATAGTTTTTTTATTTCTTAGGGTTTTTTAGCGTTCTTTAGGTTTTCTTACCGTTTCTTAGGTTTTATTAGCATTTCTTAGATTTTTCATAGGGTTTCTTAGCGATTCTTAGCATTTTTAGCGTTTCTTGGGTTTAATATTTTTTAGGGTTTCTTAGCGTTTCTTAGATTTTCATAGGGTTTCTTAGCGATTCTTAGCATTTTTTAGCAATTTCTTGGGGTTTTTAATTTTTTTTATGTTTCTGAGCGTTACTTAGCATTTCTTTGTAGTTTCTTAGCGTTTCTTTGGGTTACTTAGCATTTCTTAGGGTTTTATAGGGCTTCTATTGTGAGTTCGATTAAAGAGTACGAACTCAGAAGTCCAAACAAGTGAACCTACAATGGAGCTGAAGAGTCTATCACCAAATGAACAAGGTATATTCCATCTTTTCGTACTTGTGTCGTGAAAGTATTGGGGTCTTGCTATATTTGGTGTAAGGTGTCGTCAGCATATTGAAGAGGTTCGCATCAGGTTCTTAGCGTTTTTTTAGTGTTTCTAAGAGTTTCTTATGGTTTCTTAGAGTTTCTTAGGGTTTTTTAGCATTTCTTAGCATTTACTAGTGTTTCCATTTCTTAGGGTTTCATAGAGTTTCTTAGCAATAATTAGCATTTGTTTAGCATTTCTTGGGATTTATAGGTTTTCTTAGTGTTTCTTAGGGTTTTATAGGGTTTCTTAGTGTTTATTATGGTTCCTTAAGGGTTCCTAGCGTTCTTAGGGTCTCTTAGCATTTTTTTAACTAGGGTTTCCTAGTGTTTCTTACTATTAATTAGGTTTTCCTAGGGTTTATTAGCATTTCATGGGGTTTCATAGGGTTTCTTAGCATTTCTTAGCGATTCTTAGCATTTTTTTTGCGTTTCTTAGGGTTTTATGGGGTTTCTTAGAGCTTCTTAGCATTTCTTATAGTTTCTTAGCATTTCTTAGGGTTTTTTTTAGCATTTCTTAGGGTTTTATGGGGTTTCTTAGGAGCTTCTTAGCCTTTCTTAGTGTTTCTTAGGGTTTCTTAGAGTTTATTAGTGTTTCTTAGCTTTTCTTAGCATTTCTTAGTGTTTCTTAGTGCTTCTTAGCATTCCTTATAGTTTCTTAGCATTTCTTAGGGGTTCTCAACATTTCTTATGGGTTTGAAGGGTTTCTTAGCATTTCGTGGTGCTTTATAGGATTCTTAGCATTTCTTAGGGTTTCATAGAGTTTCTTTGCGTTTCTTACAGTTCTTTGATGGTTCTTAGCATTTCTTAGGATTTTTTAGCTTTTACTTAGGGTTTATTAGCATTTCTCATAGGGTTTCTTAGCGATTCTTAGTATTTGTTTAGTGTTTCTTAGCACTTTTTAGGGTTTCTTAGCGTAACTTAGCATTTCTTATTGTTTCTTAGTAATTCTTAAGGTTTCTTAGGATTTCTTAGTGTTTTATAGGGTTTCTTAGCGTTTCTTAGGGTTTTATAGTGTTTCTTAGGGTTCCTTAAGGTTTCTTAGTGTTTCTTAGGGTTTCTTAGCAATTCTTCTTAGGGTTTTTTTAGCGTTTACTAGGGTTTTCTAGCGTTTCTTACCATTTCTTAGGGTTTCTTAGGGTTTATTAGTGTTTCTTAGGGTTTCATAGGGTTTGTTAGCGTTTCTTAATATTTTTTAGAGTTTCTTAGCATTTCTTAGGTTTTCTTATCGTTTCTTAAGGTTTTCTAGGGTTTCTTATGGTTTCTTAGCATTTCATAGGGTTTTATAGGGTTTCTTAGAGTTTCTTAGCGTTTCTAGTGTTTCTTAAGGTTTCTTAGGGTTCATAGCATTTCTTAGAGTTTTTAGGGTTTTTTTGCGTTCCTTATGGTTTCTTAGGGCTTCTTGGGGCTTCTTAGCATTTCTTTGGGATTCTTAGTGTTTGGTAGGGTTTCTTTGTACTTTTTAGTGTTTTTAGCGTTTCTTAGGATTTTGTAAGGTTTTGTGGGGTTTCTAAGCATTTCTTATCGTTCAGTAGGCATTCCAAGCGTTTCTTACAATATCTATGGGTTTATTATTGTTTCTCGTCGTTTCTATGCAAATTCTTCTCTTTTTCTTTCAATCAGCCCTTTTTACATCTTTCACTTAAGGAATTTCTTTTCCTTCATATTATTTACTCCTTCCATGGAGTTTATCATAACTTAGACATATCTTACTTCATGTTATATTCTTAGATTCATATCTCTCTTTGCTTAGAGCAACATTTTCCCCTTTGAGGTCCTATACTCAAAATTGGGAGTTCCAAGATACCAAACCATTCCCGTGTTTAGTTAACCTCTTAGTCGTTGCATCCCTTAGCTCGATGGTTTTTTAGAGCGTGACGTACCTGTTTTCACGGATTTCCTTATCATTACCTTTTCGTCCTCCTTTATTTGTTGCTCATTACAATTCAGTCCACATTTTTGGTTTGACATTGTCGTTTATTCCTTATTTGAGTCATGTTTTCCTCGGGACTGTTTGGTTTACCTCCCCTTTATATCATGACGCTTTCTAGATCTTGTCTCTTTGTCCCTTAGATTTTAAGAACACCTCCTTAGGGTTTTATAGGGTTTCTTAGCGTTTCTTAGTGTTTTATAGGGTTTTTTAGAGTTTCGTAGCATTTCCTAGGGTTCCTTAAGGGTTCTTAGCGTTTCTTAGGGTTTCATAGCAATTATTAGCATTTCTTTTACCGTTTCTTAGTGTTTTTAGGGTTTCTTAATGTTACTTAGCATTTCTTAGGGTTTCTCAATATTTCATATGGTTTTATAGGGTTTCATAGCGTTTCTTAGGGTTTTATAGGGTTTCTTAGAGTTTCGTAGCATTTCTTAGGGTTTCTTAGAGTTTCGTAGCATTTCTTAGGGTTTCTTAGCGTTTCTTTCCGTTTATTAGCATTTCTTAGTGTTTCATAGGGTTTCTTAATGTTTCTTAGCGATTCTTAGCATTTCTTGGGTTTTTAATGTTTTAGGGTTTCTTAGCGTTTCTTTGGGTTTCTTTGGATTTCTTAGGGTTTTTTAGCGTTTCTTATTGTTTCTTAGCTTTTTTTAGCATTTACTGGAGTTTTCTAGCGTTTTTTGCTATTAATTATGGTTTATTATCATTTCTTCAAGTTTCTTAGCGTTTCTTAGCATTTTCTATGCATTTCTTGTAGTTTCTAAGTGTTTTTTAGGGTTTCCTAGTGTTACTAAGCATTTCTTATAGTTTCTTAGCATTTCTTAGGGTTTCTTAGCGTTTCTTAGGATTTTTTAGGGATTCTTAGCATTTCTTAGGGTTTTATTGGGTTTCTTAGAGTTTCTTAGCGTTTCTTAGGGTTTCTTAGAGTTTATTAATATTTCTTAGTGTTTATTAGCATTTCTTAGCATTTCATTGCATTTCTTAAAGTTTTTAAGGTTTCTTAGGGTTTTTTAAGAGTGTTTTTTAAGAGGTTGTTTTTGGCTTTTTAGGGTTTTTAGTGTTTCTTAGCATTTCTTAGGGCTTCTTTGGGTTTCTTTGGATTTCTTAGGGTTTTGTAGCATTTCTTATGGTTTCTTAGCTTTTTTAGCATTTACTAGAGTTTTCTAGCATTTTTTGCTGTTAATTAGGGTTTCATAGGGTTTATTAGTGTTTATTATCATTTCTTAGGGTTTCTTAGCATTTCTTATGCATTTCTAGTGGTTTCTAAGTGTTTTTTAGGGTTTCTTAGTATTACTTAGCATTTCTTATAGTTTCTTAGCATTTCTTAGGGTTTCTTAGCGTTTCTTAGGATTTTTTAGGGATTCTTAGCATTTCTTAGGGTTTTATAGGCTTTCTTAGAGTTTCTTAGCGTTTCTTAGGGTTTCTTAGAGTTTATTAATGTTTCTTAGCGTTTATTAGCATTTCTTAAAGTTTTTAAGGTTTCTTAGGGTTTTTTAAGAGGTGTGTTTGGGTTTTTAGGATTTTTAGTGTTTCTTAGCATTTCTTAGGGCTTATTAGGAATTATTAGGGTTTTGTAGCATTTTTTACCGTTTGGTAGGGTTTCTTAGCACTTTTTAGTGTTTTAGCATTTCTTAGTGTTTCATAGGTTTTTTCAGGGTTTCTATGTGTTTTTTAGGCTTTCTTAGCTTTTCTTTGGATTTCTTACGGTTTCCTAAGGGTTCTTAGTGTTTCTAAGGGGTTTCTTAGGATTTCTTAGCGTTTACTAGGGTTTTCTAGCGTTTCTTACCTTTTCCTAGGGTTTCCTTGGATTTATTAGGGTTTCTTAGCATTTTTTAGCATTTACTGAGATTTCCTAGCGTTTACTGGGGTTTCCTAACATTTCTTATCGTTAATTAGGGCATTCTATGGTTTATTATCATTTCTTAGGGTTTCCTAGCGTTTCTTAGACTTTTTTTTGTGCTTCTTGTGGTTTCTAGGTGTTTGTTAGTGTTACTTAGCGTTTCTTATAGTTTATTACTATTTCTTAGGGTTTCTTAGCGTTCCTTAGTGTTTTGTAGGGTTTTTTTAGAGTTTCTTATCATTTCTTAGTGTTTTTATGGTTTCTTAGGGTTTTTTAAGAGGTTTTTTTTGGTTTTTAGTGTTTATTAATATTTCTTAGGGCTTCTTGGGGGTAATTATTAGGGTTTCTTCGCATTTCTTACTGTGTCTAAGGGTTTAATAGCGTTTCTTAGGGTTTCATAGGGTTTCGTAGCGATTCTTAGCATTTTTTTTATCGTTTCTTGGGGATTCTTAAGATTTTTTAGGTTTCCTAGCATTACTTAGTGTTTCTCATCATTTATTAGGGTTTCTTAGCATTTCTTAGGGTTTTATAGGGTTTCTTAGCGTTTCTTAGTGTTTTATAGGGTTTCTTCGAGTTTCGTAGCATTTTCTAGGATTCCTTAAGGGTTCTTAGGGTTTCATAGCAATTATTAGCATTTTTTAGCGTTTCTTAGTGTTTTTAGGGTTTCTTAATGTTACTTAGCATTTCTTATAGTTTCTTAGCGTTTCTTAGTGCTTTATAGGGTTTCTTAGAGTTTCGTAGCATTTCCTAGGATTCCTTAAGGGTTCTTAGGGTTTCATAGCAATTATTAGCATTTTTAAGCGTTTCTTAGTGTTTTTAGGGTTTCTTAATGTTACTTAGCATTTCTTATAGTTTCTTGGCATTTCTTAGGGTTTCTCAACATTTCATATGATTTTATTGGGTTTCTTATCGTTTCTTAGGGCTTTATAGGCTTTCTTAGAGTTTTGTAGCATTTCTTAGCATTTCTTTCCGTTTATTAGCATTTCTTAGTGTTTCATAGGGTTTCTTAGTGTTTCTTAGCAATTCTTAGCATTTTTAGCGTTTCTTGGGTTTTTAATGTTTTTTAGGGTTTCTTAGCGTTACTTAGCGTTTCTTATAGTTTCATAGCATTTCTTAGGGTTTCTTACTGTTTCTTAGGGTTTTATAGGGTTTCCTAGTTTTCTTAGAGTTTCTTAGCATTTCTTAGTGTTTATTAGTGTTTCTTAGGTTTTCTTAGTGTTTCTTAGCATTTCTTAGGATTTCTGAGCATTTCTTAGGGTTTTATAGGTTTTCTTAGTGTTTCTTAAGGTTTTATAGGGTTTCTTAGGGTTCCTTAAGGGTTCTTATCGTTTCTTAGGGTTTCTTAGAGTTTCTTAGCGTTTATTGGGGTTTCCTAGCATTTCTTGCCGTTAATTATGGTTTCCTAGGGTTTACTAGGCTTTCTTAGCATTTTTTAGCATTTTTTTTGGCGTTTCTTGGGGTTTCTAAGTGTTTTTAGGGTTTCTTAGTGTTACTTGGCATTTCTTATAGATTCTTAGCATGTCTTAGTGTTTCATAGTATTTCTTATGGTTTTATAGGGTTTCTTAAAGTTTCATGGGGTTTCTTAGAATTTCTTAGCGTTTCTTTGTGTTTCTTATGGTTTCTTAGCATTATTAGTGTTTCTTAGGGTTTCTTAGCGTTTTTTAGTATTTCTTTGGGTTTTTTTAGGTTTTTTAGCGTTTCTTAGTGCTTCTTGGAGCTTCTTAAGGCTTCATAGCAATTATTAGGGTTTTTTAGCATTTCTAAGCATTTGGTAGGGTTTCTTAGCACATTTTAGTGTTTCTTAGCTTTTTTTGGGCTTCTTAGGAATTATTAGGGTTTCTTAGCATTTCTTAGCATTTGGTAGGGTTTCTTAGCACTTTTGGTATTTTTAGTGTTTCTTAGGGTTTCATTGGTACTTTAGGGTTTCTAAGCGTTTCTTACGCTTTCTTAGCATTTTTTGGGTTTCATAGGTTTCTTAAGAGTTCCTAGCATTTTCTAGGGTTTCTTAGGATTTCTTATTATTTCTTAGCGTTTACTAGGTTTCCTAGTGTTTCTTACCATTTCTAAAGTTTTCCTAGGGTTTATGAGGGTTTATTACCGTTTCTTAGTTTTTCATAGATTTTCTTAGCGATTCTTAATATTTTTTTAGCATTTCTTAGGAATTATTAGGGTTTCTAAGTATTTCTTAGGCTTTCTTAGCGTTTCTTTGGGCTTCTTAGGGTATTATAGGGTTTCTTATGGTTCCTTAAGGGTTCTTAGCGTTTCTTTGGGTTTCTTTGGATTTCTTAGGGTTTTTTAGCGTTTCTTATAGTTTCTTAGCTTTTTTAGCATTTACTAAAGTTTTCTAGTGTTTTTTGCTGTTAATTAGGATTTCATAGGTTTTATTATCATTTCTTAGCGTTTCTTAGCATTTCTTAGTATTTTTTATGCATTTCTAGTCGTTTCTAAGTATTTTTTAGGGTTTCTTTGTGTTACTTAGTGTTTCTTATAGTTTCTTAGCATTTCTTAGGGTTTCTTAGCGTTTCTTAGGATTTTTTTAGGGATTCTTAGCATTTCTTAGGCTTTTATTGGGTTTCTTAGAGTTTTTTTAGTGTTTCTTAGGGTTTCTTAGTGTTTATTAATGTTTCTTAGCATTTATTAGCCAATCCTATCTATCCACCTCTCCAGACACAATATCATGAGTACCAATGATGGTGACCACATCTGCTGGCATGTGATGTTTGGACATAGAATCAAATCCTTGTGAATGGGCAGAGCCAGGTGCTCTTATTTTACGACGGTAGGGATGATTGCTTCCATTACTAACCATAAAGACACCAAATTCTCCTTTAGGTGCTTTAACTGCAATATAGGTCAAAGGACTTGGTACGAAAAAACCTTCTGTATAAAGTTCGAAGCATTTCTTAACATTTCTTAAAGTTTTTAAGGTTTCTTAGGGTTTTTTAAGAAGTTGTTTTTGGGTTTTTTTGGCTTTTTAGTGTTTCTTAGCATTTCTTAGGGCTTCTTTGGGCATCTTAGGAATTACAAGGGTTTTGTAGCATTTTTTAGCGTTTGGTAGGTTTTCTTAGCACTTTTTAGTGTTTTAGCATTTCTTAGTGTTTCATAGGTTTTTTTTAGGTTTTCTAAGCATTTCTTAGGCTTTCTTAGCTTTTCTTTGGGTTTCTTAAGGGTTCTTACCTTTTCTTACCTTTTTTAAGGGTTTCTTGGTGTTACTTAGCATTTCTTATAGTTTCTTAGCATTTCTTAGGCTTTCTTACCGTTTCTTAGGGTTTTATACGATTTCTTAGGATTTCTTAGGGTTTTTTAAGAGTTTTTTTGGGTTTTTTTTGGGTTTTTAGTGTTTATTAATGTTTCTTAGGGCTTCTTGGTGTAATTATTAGGTTTTCTTAGCATTTATTAGAGTTTGGTAGGGTTTCATAGGCTTTCTTAGCATTTCTTTGTGTTTCTTAGGGGTTTTTTAGGATTTCTTAGTGTTTACTAAAGTTTCTTGGCATTTTTTACCATTTCTATGGGTTTCATAGGATTTATTAGGATTTTCAAAGAGTTTTTTTAGGGTTTCTAAGCATTTCTTTTACTTAGCATTTCTTTGGGTTTCTCAGTGTTTCTTAGGGTGTTAGATGGTTTTTTAGAGTTTCTTAGGGTTCTAAGCATTTTTTGGGTTTTTTAGCATTTATTAGGATTTCTTAGCATTTTTTAGGATCATTTTTACCGTTAATTAGGGTTTCCTAAGTTTTATTAGCATTTCTTAGGGTTTCAAAGAGTTTCTTAGTATTTCTTACCATTTTTTCTTGTGTTCCTTATGGAATCCACATTGGTCATTCAAGTGCGGTCACCATCGCGGATACTAGCATTGAGACTAGAGATGATTGTGTATCCATTGGGGATGATAGCGAACAGGTCACCATCACATCTGTTACATGCGGACCTGGCCATGGAATTAGCATCGGTAGCCTTGGGAAGTATAAAAATGAGTTACCCGTAAATGGAAAATTTGTAAAGAAGTGTACCCTCACCAACACCATGACGGGTGTTAGAATCAAGACCTGGCCCGCATCATTACCTGGACTTACCACCGATATGCACTTTGAGGACATCATGATGAACAATGTGAGCGACCAAGTGCTTATCGACCAAGGTTATTGCCCATAGAACCAATGCACTGTCGGAGTGAGTCACCAGGATACTTTCCAAGCTCCGCTAGAGTGAAAAATACATGACATTTATTAATCAATTTATATACTTGGAAAATACACAGCCAACATAGCACTATATTTTGTAGTTATTAATATATATGTTAGAGTAATTTTGTAAGAGAAATGATCATATTATTTATATAAATAATAATATAAAAAAATATAGTAGCACATTGCAAAGGTGGACATTATTTAGCTGTTATCCATTCAATTGTATTGATTTGAGATTTTTCCTATGAATTATATAAAATAATTTCTTCACATTATTTGGTATAATTGAAGTCTACAACCTTCACAATAACAAGATATGTGACATCATGAAACCAACTTAATTATAAAGACATAAAATGCAATTATTATACTTTTATTTGTCATTATTTTATTTACCACATGCCTTTCAATATTTATTATCTATAATTGCTTACAACTATTTTGGTATCAAACACTTTTCTCCAATTAATATACTAATTATATTAATGTGTTAAGTAAATTTGTGGGTTCATATAAGAGTTATATAAAAAATATTATATATTTGTTTCTTACTTTTTGTGTCGCCCTTATATATAGTCCAACGAATATGTAGTAAATAGGGCATTTGTGTTAATATTTTTATAAGTTTGAGATGATTGAAATTAACATGCAATTGATTACTATTATACTTCATCGTTTCATTTATCAATTCAAATATTTATCACCTATATAAAGAAAAATACATGACATTTATTAATCAATTTATATACTTGGAAAATACACAGCCTAACACTATATTTTGTAGTTATTGATATATATGTTAGAGTAATTTTGTAACAGAAATGATCATATTATTTGTGTAAATAATAATATAAAAAAATATGTGCGCAGAGAAATCTCATTAAGTATTTTTAGAATGAGACTATTGAAATGCAAATAATCTATGATAAACTTATTTATATTTCGTACTTTTAGCAATACAAAAGATAGAAGTTATTGTTATAAATTTTATTTATAACTATTTCACATAACATTAATTGAATACTTATTATCACATCATGTCTATAAATATTTTATACTGTACAAATTTATTATACGTTAATATTAAAAAAATTTTATAATATGAACTTTATTCATATCTTCTAGTATCCTTAGATCTCGACAATTTTTCTTCAAGTTTTGTTTGATCCAACATGCACTTCTCATTTCTCCAAGGTCATTTTCCTTTTTCTAACCTTGAGATTTTTTCCGCTAGAGTGGATTTCTTCATTTTCCCATTGTCTCTTTCCCTCTTCATCTCAGTTGCACTCGCACTAATTCAAACAAACACTACATCACTCTCTGTGATGCTATCATCCCATATTTTTATAAATCACAAAGTCTATTTGGTACATTTACTAAACAACTAACAATATGTTTACCTTTATTTTGCACATCAAGCTTATTTCAAGGCTTTATGATGGTATTATTTCAAATATAACACACAAAACCAGTATATACATCTATCTACCTATTATTTAGTTCACTTTCGAGTTTCTCCTTTGCTTGTGTTTTCTTGTGCATATCAATGTATCAATAACGACGGTTTTTCACTTTTTGCTAACTCGAGCAGGACAGAGTGAGCAAATCCAACCAGATTCAACCGATATTCCAACCTCAAATTGAGATCCAATTTCTATATTGCTACTTCTCTTGAGATTGGGGAGGGGGGATAATTGACATAGTATTGAAGACAACAATAGCAAATGAATATATAGATGTTATAATGGAGAAAAGAAAGTGGTTACAAGTTTATTAATATGTCGTATATAATTTTCTACTTATATACATTGTACACCATTTATCTTAAATGAATAAGATAAATTATGATTCTACATTTTTCTCTCTATTAGTTTTTTCAATTTAAAAAGTTATAGGGAGAACATTGAATTATTCCACATAGAATTAGAGGCTCTCATACTAAATAAATATAGAAGTAAATATATTAATTTTAATAGTATTAATATGGTAATGGCAAGTGAGGTCAAACAACTAAAATACCAAAGACATTAACTATTAAAGTAGAGTGGACTATAATTTTGTATGACATAAAATAAGGCACCAAGAAAATTAAATCATTAATGAGGATTATGTAGACATATGTCTAATACTACAAATAGAACAAGTAATATATTTGGGAATAATATATACTATTTCTAACAAGTCAGCCATTTATTCTTAATTTTAAAATACTATCCAATTAATATAGTTAATAGACAACTACATATTTTAAACTTGGAATATATGCAGAAATTATGATTACATTCATTCTAATACACTATTCCTTCTTTGAATTTTGCTTCAATAATTTTGAATTACTAATTAATATACGTTTTATTAAAATGACATATATTCATTGCAAAAACTAAGATAAAATATCATTTTGAAATCTACTTTTGATATGTTTTGAGTTGATGGTAAAATAGCTATTGTAGGAGAAGGTATAATTAACTATAAGTATATCATTTGTGAATCATTACAAATTTTAATTAGTTCAATAAATTAATCTATTTATAGTGTTGAATTTATTCAATGAGAAATAATCAAACACTTAGTTTACCACAAAATGCGGGCCCATTTATGAATACTCTCCATTTGACACTTTATAAATACCCCTTTACCGTTCTCTTCCTTCACAAGAATTTAAATCCACATAAAATCATATCAAAAGGGACAAGAAAAAGAAAGTGAATAAGAAAATGTGGTTGAGTTTTTCTACACTTTTATTTTTAGTTTCATGTCTTTATCCTTATGTTACTGAAGGAGAGGTCATTGATGTGACCACATCTGGTGCAAAAGCTGATGGAACTAGTGATATAGCGGAGGTAAGGAAAAAATATTAAAATGTAAGGCTAATATATTATAGAGTTTGTGATGTCCTTATATTTCTTATTTTCGTTATTTCACTGTGTGGGCAGTGTAATCTTGAAGGTGTTGACAATTGTATGGACCACAGCATGCGGAGCGACTACCCCGAGTGTAATTTTGATACCCGCAGGGACATACATGCTAGGACAAGTGTAACTGAAAGGCCCATGCAAGAACCCGATTACCCTCCAAGTGGAAGGCACTGTGAAGGCCCCGGAGGACCCAACCCTGATCAAGGGTGACGTATGGGTTAACTTTGATACCATCAACCTTTTGAAGATCATGGGCAAAGGTACTTTCGATGGTCAGGGGAGTGTAGCGTGGACAAAAAATGATTGCACAAAAAATGTTAAATGTGCGATGCTCCCTTCGGTAAGCTCTCTCTATCAGCAATTTTGACTATAAGTTGGTATGTAAGATTGTTAGGTAAAACAATTTAAGTTGTTATTCAATCCTAATCTTTCCAAAAATTTTATAGTTAACTTCGAAGTGCTTGATGTTTGTGCCTTTATAAATTTTAACCCTTATTTTTATTTAAACAAAACAAAATACAAAACTTTGACATTTCTAACAAAAGTTTCACAAATCTATTATTTTTAGGTCAATTAAAAATTTTCAAGTCAAAATCTTGCTAGGTTTTGTACAACGATAAAATATGAAATACCTTTATTTGCTAAGGAATCTGATAAATTTTAGATATGAATTACACATAATTGTCAAGTAAAATATTATTTAGTGATCATAAAATAAATTCAAATTAATGGTCATGAAACCAAATATTCTTAGAAGTTGATTACAAATATGAAATTATCCATCCAACATTAGTTTTGAGGTGAGATGCTACATTAATTTCATTCTCCTCTCTTTGGCATTATGCAAAATGGGAAGAACCTCAGGTTTAACTTTGTGACAAATGCACTTGTCAAAGATATAACAACATTGAATAGCAAGGGATTTCATGTGATGGTATTCGGAAGCAAGAACATCACATTCCAAGGTATCAAAATTATTGCCCTTGAAGACAGCCCCAATACAGATGGAATCCACGTTGGTCATTCAAGTGCGGTCACCATCGCGGATACTAGCATTGAGACCAGAGATGATTGTGTATCCATTGGGGATGGCAGCAAACAGGTCACCATCACATCTGTTACATGCGGACCTGGCCATGGAATTAGCATTGGTAGCCTCGGGAAGTATAAAAACGAGTTACCCGTAAATGGAATATTTGTAAAGAAGTGTACCCTCACCAACACCATGACGGGTGTTAGAATCAAGACCTGGCCCACATCATTACATGGAGTTGCCATCGATATGCACTTTGAGGACATCACGATGAACAATGTGAGTGACCCAGTGCTTATCGACCAAGGTTATTGCCCATGGAACCAATGCACGGCCGGAGTGAGTCATCCGTATACTTTTCAAGCTCCCAATGCAATTATGTCTCACCAATTATTTAATTTTTATTTCCCCTTGAAACAAATGATTATAGGGCGGGGGAACAAATTATTATGATTGAAACTTGTATTTATTTTGAAAATTGCCTTAGTTTTGACTCAGCACTTTAAACACACTTATGTGTTTTTCCAGGTACCATCAAATGTTAAGATAAGCAAGGTTAGCTACATGAACATAAAGGGAACTATATTTACTCCAGTAGCTGTTAAGCTCATTTGCAGCAAGGCATTCCCTTGTGAGGGTGAGGAGCTTGCTGACATTAATCTCACCTACCAGGGGACTAATGGTACCGCAACTTCTATTTGTGAAAATGTTACTCCCAAAGTCTCCGGTACACAAAATCCACCTATTTGTGGTGGGGCCCTTGCCCCCCGGTGTTGTCGCGTCCTCTTAGATCCCTCTATTCAAGAACACTTGGTGTAATTGATATTAAGTGTTAACTCCCAACCTGTTTCAAATTTAAAAATATAGTAGCACATTGCAAAGGTGGACATTATTTAGCTGTTATCCATTCAATTGTATTGATTTGAGATTTTTCCTATGAATTGTATGAAATAATTTCTTCACGTTATTTGGTATAATTGAAGTCTACAACCTTCACAATAACACGAGATATGTGACATCATGAAACCAACTTAATTATAAGGACATAAAATGTAATTATTATACATTTATTTGTCATTATTTTATTTACCAAAACATGCCTTTCAATATTTATCATATATAATTGCTTACAACTATTTTGGTATCAAACACTTTTCTCCAATTAATATACTAATTATATTAATGTGTTAAGTAAATTTGTGGGTTCATGTAAGTTATATAAAAAATATTATATATTTGTTTCTTACTTTTTATGTTGCCGTTATATATAGTCCAACCAATATGTAGTAAATAAGCATTACACACAGGCATTTGTGTTAATATTCTTATAAGTTTGAGATGATATATATGTTAGAGTAATTTTGTAAGAGAAATGATCATATTATTTATGTAAATAATAATATAAAAAAATATGTGCGGAGAGAAATCTCATTAAGTATATTTAGAATGAGACTATTGAAATGCAAATAATCTATGATAAACTTATTTATGTTTCATACTTTTAGCAACACAAAAGATAGAAGTTATTGTTATAAATGTTATTTATAACTATTTCACATAATATTAATTGTATACTTATTATCAAATCATGTTTATAAATACTTTATATTGTACAAATTTATTATATTTTAATATTAAAATATTTTTATAATATGAATTTTATTCAAACTAATTAAAATTATTCGATTACCAATAATATAATGCACAACAAAAGTCTTTATAATAAATTTTAAGTAAATTGTTGGACAGGAATAAGACATTAATCAACCATAAATATTACACAATTATAAGGTTTAATTGTCAATATAAAATAATTAGAATATTTATATTTAATTTTTGTGTCACAGTATATCTATGTTAGGGATTAGGATGGGTTGAATAATGCACCAAATCTCTCCCATAACATACGCTCAAATATATCCTACACGGTATTCAATTTATACCATTATATATTATAAGCCGATGATGGTGATATGCTAATAATCGGAGCCGATGATGGTAACCTTTATTTTTTATTAAATGTATTTTTCTGAACCTAAAACAGCTAATTCTTCATTTTTGTTATTTGGTGAAATTTAGAAAATAGTTGGTTGGTAGGAGACCCTCCACAAGTCCTTTCAACCTATTATTTCCAATTATATCTTCTTTGTTCCCTACTTACCTAAACCTTTAAATTCATTTATTTGTAAAAATGACACTCTCTTTCCATAATATCAATACTTGAGCCATGCGTATAGTACATGTTTGGAAACTAATAATCATTTTAGTGACAAAGATATTTCATGTGAAATGACATTTTTATTGTAAGTCACGCTTTTTATTACTTAGAAATTATATTTATTATTTTTGTTGTAGGTCTCGTTGTAGGCAAAAAAGTTATCGTCATAGCGAAAGTACGACTCGCCCGAACCTAGAGCAATATCTTCTTTAGTCGATTTTTCACCTTTTACATCATTTTGCATTAGAACTACACCCGATGAATATATACAATTCTGCAACATTGCTGCATCAAGTTTTCCAGTATTAATTTTCGTGGAGGAGTTTCTCTCTTGTGGTTCTTCACTAGATTTCGGTCTTTACTCAAAGTTAGAATCATTACTCCCTTAAGAAGCTAGCTGGTTTGTCTTGGGAGCACTATCTGTTGAGTTGTTCTTAAACCGTTTATCTGTTTCTTTGTAATTGGAATCGCTCTTGTCCTCACTACAATCAAGAAATTTAGAGTCAATTATTTTTTCCCTCTCCCAACATCGTCTTTCTCCTTCTGCTCTCAGTGCTATTTAGAATTAGAATTCTTTGTTCCACTTTATTGTTCTTCCTCGGTCTATTTTCAATTGATGATTAATGCTCTACTACACTTGATGCACCATCACCCTTATAGTTTTCCTCTATTTCGCTCAACCCTAGAGCAAAATCTTCACGTCACAATCAACTTTATACATTTAGTCATTGCTTTAGTCGAACAGATTTCATCTATTACAATTAAATTCCGTCGACTCAATAGCTTGCCCAACCCCGAAGCAATATCTTGCCTTTATCAATTTTATGCTAAGAAACGCTAAGAAATCCTAAGAAACATTATGAAACCCCAGGAAACACATAGAAAATGCTATGAATTGCTAAGAAACCCTAGTAAACACTAAGAAACTCTAAGAAACCCCAAGAAAAACTTGGAAACGCTAAGAAACCCAAAGAAACGATAAGAAACTCTAAGAAACACCAAGAAATGCTAAGAAGCCCTAAGAAACGCAAAGAAACCTTAAAAACCCAAGTAACCAAAAAAACTCTAAGAAATGCTTAGAAATGCTAAGAACACTAAGAAACACTAAGAAATGCTAAGAAATCCTAAGAAACACTAAGAAACATTAAGAAACTATAAGACAATAAAAAAACCCTATAAAATGCTAAGAAACACTAAAAACAATAAGAAACCATAGAAAACCATAAGAAATGCTAAGAAACCCTAAGAAATGTTAGGAAACACTAGTAAACACTACGAAACTCTAAGAAACCCTATAAAATCCTTAAGAAACCCTAAAAAACCCTAAAAATGCTGAGAAACCCTAAGAAATGCTAAGAAACTATAAGAAACACTAAATAATACTAAGAAACCCTAAGAAATGCTAAGAAAATGCTAAGAATCGTTAAGAAACACTAATAAACCCTTGCAAATAGTAAAAAATGTTAGAGAACCCTAAGAAATGCTAAGAAATCGTAAGAAACCCTAGAAAATGCTAAGAACCTTAATAAACCCTCTAAAACCTTAAGAAACGCTAATATACCCTAATAAACCATAGGAAACCCTTAGAAACGCTAGGAAACCTTAGTAAACACCAATAAACGCTAAGAAATTCTAATAAATCCTAAGAAATGCTAATAAAGCCAAAGCAACGCTAAAAAATACTAAAAAGTGCCAATAAACCCTACTAAATGCTAAGAAACCCTAAGAATTCCTAAGAAGCCCCAAGCAGCCCTAAGAAATTCTAAGAAACCCTAAAAACCCTAAAAAAACCCCAAAAAACCTCTTTAAAACCCCTAAGAAACCTTAAAAAACTCTAAGAAACGCTAAGAAACCCTAATAAGGACTTAGAAACGCTAAGAAACACTAATAAACGCTAAAAAACTCTAAAAAACTCTAAGAGACCCTAATAAATCATAAGAAACCCTAAGAAACACTAAAAACCCTTAAGAAACCCTAAGAAATGCTAAGGAAGCCTAAGAAATGCTAAGAAACGCTAAGTAAAGCTAAGAAATCCTAAAAAAAAAACATTAAAAACCCAAGAAACGCTAAGAAAATTCTCAGAATTGCTAAGAAACCATATGAAACTCTAAGAAATGCTAATAAACCCTAATAAATCCTAAGAAATGTTAACAAATGCTAGAAAACCCTAGTAAACGCTAAGAACCCATAAGGAACGCTAAAAAACTATAAGAAAACACTAAGAAACAAAAAAAAAATCCTAAAACAGTGCTAAGAAACGCTAAGAAATCCTAAAAAACATTAAAAACCCAAGAAACACTAAGAAAATTCTAATAATCGCTAACAAAGCTTATGAAACTCTAAGAATCGCTAATAAACCCTAATAAATCCTAAGAAACGTTAACAAATGCTAGAAAACCCTAGTAAATGCTAAGAACTCTTAAGGAACGCTAAGAAACCCTAAGAAAATCTAATAAACCCTAAGAAACCCTATAAAACCCTAAGAAATACTGAGAAAACCTTAGAAATGCTAAGAAACTATAACGCTAAGTAACGCTAAGAAACCCTAAAAACAATAAGAAACCCCAAGAAACACTAAAAAAATACTATGAATCACTAAGAAACCCTAATAAACTATAAGAAATGCTAAGAAAGCCTATAAAACACTAAGAAACGCCAAGAAATCCTATAAAATATTAAGAAACTATATGAAATGCTAAGTAACGCTAAGAAACGCTAAAAAATACTAAAAATGCTAAAAAAAACCCTAAGAAACTCTAAGAAACGCTAAGAAACCCTATGAACTCCAAGAAACGCTAATAAACCTTAATAAATACTATGAAATGGTAAGGAACCCTAAGAAATCCTAAAAAAACCCCAAGGAACACTAAGAAACTCTAAGAAAGCCTAAGAAATGCTAAAAAAAACTCCATAAAACACTAAGAAATGCTAAAAGACTCCATAAATCCCTAAGAAATGCTAAGAAACTATAAGAAACGCTAAGTAATGGCAAAAAAAACCGTAAAAAACACTAAGAAACCCCAAGAAATGCTAAAAAATTCTAAGAATTGCTATGAAACCCTGAGAAACGCTAATAAACCCTTAGAAATGGTAAAAAAAAACCCTAGAAAACCCTAGTTAATGCTAATAAGCCCTAAGAAATCCTAAGAAAACCTAAGAAAAGCTAAGAACCCTTAAGATATCCAAAGAAAGCTTAAGAAACACTTAGAAACCCTATGAAATGCTAATAAACACCAATAAACCCCAAGAAACACTTAAAATGGTAAGAATCACTGGGAAACCCTACTAAACACTAAGAAACACTAAGAAATCCTAAGAAACCGTGAGAAAAGCTAAGAACTCTTAAGGAAGCCTAAGAAACCCTATAAAACACTAAGAAATGCTAATAAGCCCTATAAAACCCTAAGAAATGCTATGAAGCCCTGAGAAACGGTATGCAACCCTAGTAAACGCTAAAAACCCTAAGAAATATTAAGAAATGCTAAGAAACACTAAGGAACTCTAAGAAACCCTAAGAAACTCTTAGAAGCCCTATAAAACTCTAATAAACCCTATAAAAACTATAAGAAATGCTAAGTAACGCAAAGAAACCTTAAAAAAGACTAAGAAACCCTAAGAAACTCTAAGAAACCCTATGAAACTCTAAGAAATGCTAATAAACCCAAATAAACAATAAGAAATGGTAAGAAACCATAAGAAATGCTAAGAAACACTAAGAACTCCTAAAAAACCCTAGCAAATGCCAAGAATCCTAAAGAAATGCTAAGAAACACTAAGAAACCCCATAAAACCCTAAGAAACGCTAAGAACCCTATAAAACTCTAAGAAATGCTAAGAAACGCTAAGTAACACTAAGAAACCCTAAAAAAATATTTAAAACCCAAGAAACGCTAAAACAATGCTAAGAATTACTAAAAAACCCTATGAAACGCATTGAAATGCAAATACACCCTAATAAACCCTAAGAAATGGTAAGAAATTCTTAGAAACCCTTTAAAACTCTAATAAACACTAAGAAACCCTATAAAACACTAAGGAACGCTAATAAACCCTAAGAAATGCAAAGAAACTATAAGAAATTCTAAGTAACGCTAAAAATGCTAAGAATCACTAAGAAACCTTATGAAACACCAAGAAATGGTAAGAAACGCTAGGGAACCCTAGTAAACGCTAAGAAACGCTAAAAAAAACCATAAGAAAAGCTAAGAAACACTTAGAAATGCTAAGAACTCCTATTAAATGCTAAGAAACTCTAAGAAACCATATAAAAACCCTAAGAAATGCTAAGAAACTAATGCAAACCTCGCTAATATGTTGACGACACCTTACGCCAAATATGGCAAGACCCCAAGAAATGCTAGGAAACCCTAATAAATCCTAAGAAATGCTAAGAACCCTTATGAAACCCTAAGAAACGGTAAGAACCCCTGAGAAAACCTAAGAAATGCTAAGAAAGCCTAGGAAACACTTAGAGACCCTAAAAAAACATATGAAATCCAAAGAGACGCTAAAAACAGTAAAAAGTGCTAAGAAACACCACAAATGCTAAGAAATGCTAAGACGCGCTAAGAAATGCTAAGAAACGCTAAGAAACCCTATAAAACACTAAGAAACTTCAAGAAATGCTAAAAATGCTAATAAATCCTAGGAAACCCTAAAAAAACGGTAAGAAATGCTTGGAAACCCTAGTAAATGCTAACAAATGCTAAGAAACCCAATAAAATGCTAAGAAACCCTAGGAATTCCAAAGAAATGCCAAGAAGCCCTAAGAAACGCAAAGAAACCCTAAGAATCCTTAAAACCCTAAAAACATAAAAAAAAAAAAAACTCTAAGAAACACTAAGAAATGCTAACAAACACTAAAAAACCCTAAGAAACACTAATAAATGCAAAGAAACCCTAATAAACTCTAAGAAACCCTATAAAATGCTAAGAAACCCAAAAAACACTAATAAATGCTAAGAAACCCTAAGAAATGCTAAGAAATTATAAGAAATTCTAAGAAACGCTAAAAAACATTAAGAAATACAAGAAATGCTAAAAATGGCTAAAGAATCACTAAGAAACGCTAAGAAACCCTATGAAACACTAAGAAATGCTAATAAACACCAATAAACCCTAAGAAACCCTTAGAAATGGTAAGAACCGCTTGGAAACCCTAGTAAATGCTAAGAAATTCAAAGAAAGCCTAAAAATCCTAAGAAACCGTAAGAAACGCTAAAAACTCTTAAGGAACCCTAAGAAACGATAAGAAACCCTATAAAACCCTGAGAAATGCTAGAAGCCCTGTAAAAACCCCAAGAAATGCTGAGAAATGCTAAGAAACTATAAGAAATGCTATGTAACAGTAAGAAACTCTACAAAATACTAAGAAACCCCAAGAATTACTAAGAAACACTATGAAACCCTAAAAATGATAATAAAGCCTAAGTAACCCTATGACACCCTAGGAAAGAGTAAGAAATGCTAGGAAACCCTAGTAAATGCCTAGAAACCCTAAGAAACACTAAGAAACCCTATGAAATCCTAAGAACCCTCAAGGAACCCTAAGAAACACAAAGAAATGCTAAGAAAGCATAAGGAACGCTTAGAAACCCTTAAAACCCTATGAAACCCTAAGAAACGATAAAAAATGCTAAGAATCGCTATGGACACTCTAATAAACACTAATAAACACCAATAAACCATTAGAAATGGTAGGAAATGCTAGGAAACCCTAGTGAATGCTAAAAATGCTAAGAAACCATAAGAAATCGTAAGAAACGCTAAGAACCCTTAAGAAACCCTAAGTAACCCAAAGTGACACTAACAAAGCCTAAGAAACGCTTAGAAAAACTAAAAAAAAACCCTATGAAACCCTAAGAAACACTAAAAAATACTAAAAAGTGCAAAAACTCTATCAAATGCTAAGAAATGCTAAGGAAACCCTAAGAATCCCTAAAAACTGCTAAGAAGCCCCAAGAAGCCCAAAGAAACCCTAAGAAACACAATAAAACACTAAAACCCCTAAAAAAACACTAAAAACCCTAAAAAAATACTAAAAACAGCTTAAAAAAACTCTAAGAAACCCTATAAAACCCAAATAAACCCTAAAAAACCATTATAAACGCTAAAAAATACTAAGAAATGCTAAGAAACACTAAAAAAAAACCCTATAAAACACTAAAAATGCTAATAAACCCTAGGAAGCCCTAAGAAACGATAGGAAACGCTCAGAAAACCTTGTAAATGCTAAGAAACGCTACGAAACCATAAGAAACACTAAGAAACCCTAGGAAATCTTAAGAAAAACCATAGACACGCTAAGAACCCTTAAGGAAACACTAAGAAACCCAAAAGAATGCTAAGAAAGCCTAATAAACACTTAAAAACCCTAAAAAAAACACTATAAAACACTAAGAAACGCTAAAAATCACTAAAAATGCTACGAAACCCTACCAAATGCTAAGAAATGCTAAGAAGCCCTATGAAACCCTAAAAATCCTAAAAACCCCTTAAAAACATAAAAATAACTCTAAGAAACAATAAGAAATGCTAAGAAACACTAAGAAACCCTAAGAAACACAAATAAATGCAAACAAACCCTAAGAAACACAAAGAAATGCTAATAAACTCTAACAAACACTAAGAAACTCTATAAAGCCCTTAGAAAGGATAAGAAATCCTATAAAACCCTATACAACCCTAAGAAACCCTAAGAAATGCTAAAAAACTATAAGAAATTATAAGAAACCCTAAAAAATATTAAAAACCAAAGAAACGCTAAAACAATACTAAGAAACACTAAGAAAACCTAATAAACCCTAAGAAATGGTAAGAAACTCTAAGAAACCCTAAAAACACTAAGAAATGCTAATAAACTTTAAGAAATGCTATGAAACGCAAAGAAAATGCTTAGAATTGCTAAGAAACTATAAGAAAAACTAGGAAACGCTAAGAAACACTAACAAAGTCTAAGAAACTCTAAGAAATGCCAAGAAATGCTAACAATTGCTAAGAATCGCTAAGAAATGCTAATAAACCCTAAGAAATATTAAGAAAACCCTAAGAAATTCTAAGAAAACCTAAGAAATCTTACAAAACCCTAAGAAATGTGAAGAACCCGTAAGGAACTCTAAGAAACACTAAGAAACTCTAAGAAACCCTATAAAACACTAAGAAACTCTAAGAAACCCTATAAAACACTAAGAAACTCTAAGAAACCCTATAAATCACTAAGAAACTCTAAGAAACCCTATAAATCACTAAGAAACTCTAAGAAACCCTATAAAACCCTAAGAAACGCTAAGAAACCATATAAAACCCAAAGAAATGCTGAGAAATCCTAAGAATATAAAGAAACTATTACAAACACTAAGTAACACTTAGAAACCCTAAAAAATACTAAGAACCCCAAGAAACGCTAAAAAATGCTAAGAGTAGCTTTTAAACCCTAAGAAATTCTAAGAAAACCTAAGAAATCTTACAAAACCCTAAGAAATGTGAAGAACCCGTAAGGAACTCTAAGAAACACTAAGAAACTCTAAGAAACCCTATAAAACACTAAGAAACTCTAAGAAACCCTATAAAACACTAAGAAACTCTAAGAAACCCTATAAATCACTAAGAAACTCTAAGAAACCCTATAAATCACTAAGAAACTC
This sequence comes from Trapa bicornis, assembly GCA_030064425.1. NCBI lineage: Eukaryota > Viridiplantae > Streptophyta > Magnoliopsida > Myrtales > Lythraceae > Trapa > Trapa bicornis. Next base: position 18,840,679 of record CM057761.1, read on the forward strand.
TAAGAAACCCTATAAAACCCTAAGAAACGCTAAGAAACCATATAAAACCCAAAGAAATGCTGAGAAATCCTAAGAAATATAAAGAAACTATTACAAACACTAAGTAACACTTAGAAACCCTAAAAAATACTAAGAACCCCCAAGAAACGCTAAAAAATGCTAAGAGTAGCTTTTAAACCCTAAGAAATGCTAATAAACCCTTAGAAACATGAAGAAACGCTAGGAAACCCTAATAAATCCTAAGAAACCCTTAACAAACCCTATGAAATTGTAAGAACCCTTAAGAAAACCTAAGAAATGCTAAGAAAGCCTAAGAAACAATTAGAAACCCTAAAAAAAACCTATGAAATCCTAAGAAACGCTAAAAACACTAAAAAGTGCTATAAAACAACACAAATGTTAAGAAATGCTAAGAAACGCTAAGAAACCCACAAAAACCCACAAAAAAACACTAAGAAACCCCAAGAAATGCTAAAAAATGCTAATAAACCATAAGAAATCCTAAGAAATGGTAAGAAATGATTAGAAACCCTAGTAAATGCTAATAAATGCTAAGAAATTCTAATAAACACTAAGAAACCCAATGAAATGCTAAGAAAACCTAAGAAACACTTAGAAACCGTAAAAAACCTATGAAATCCCAAGAAATGCTAAAAACACTAAAAAGTGCAAAAAAAACAACACAAATGCTAAGAAACGCTAAGAGACCCACAAAAACCCACAATAAACACTAAAAAAATGCTAATAAACCCTAGGAAATCCTAAGAAACGGTAAAAAATGATTAGAAAACCTAGTAAATGCTAAGAAACACTAAGAAATCCTAATAAACGCTAAGAAACCCAATGAAATGTTAAGAAAGCCTAATAAACATTAAGAACCCCAAGAAATGCTAAGAAAGCCTAAGAAAACACTCAGAAACCGTAAAAAACCTATGAAATTCTAGGAAACGCTAAAAACACTAAAAAGTGCTAAGAAACACCACAAATGCTAAGAAATGCTAAGAAACGCTGAGAAACCCTAAAAAACACTAAGAAAACCCAAGAAATGCTAAAATAAATGCTAATAAACCCTGGGAAACCCGAAGAAACGGTAAGAAATGCTTGGAAACCCTAGTAAATGCTACGAAACGCTAAGAAACCCAATGAAATACTAAGAAACCCTAATAAACCCAAAAAAATCCCAAGAAAATGATAAGAAACCCTAAGAATTCCAAAGAATTGCTAAGAAGCCCAAAGAAATGCAAAGAAACCCTAAGAATCCCTAAAAACACTAAAAACATAAAAAAAAACTCTATGAAACACTAAGAAATGCTAACTAATGCTAAAAAAAACCCTAAGAAACACAAATAAACCCTAAGAAACCCTATAAAAACCTATGAAATGCTAAGAGACCCATAAAAACCCTAATAAAAACTAAGAAACCCTAAGAAATGCTAAGAAACTATTAGAAACACTAAGTAATGCTAAGAAACCCTAAAAAACATTAATAAACACAATAAATGATAAAAAATGCTAAGAATTACTAAGAAACGCTAAGAAACCCTATGAAACCCTAAGAAATGCTAATAAACACCAATAAACCCTAAGAAACCCTTAGAAACGGTAAGAACCGATTAGAAACCCTAGTAAATTCTAAGAAACACAAAGAAACACAAAGAAATCCTAAGAAATCATAAGAGATGCTAAGAACTCTTAAGGAACCCTAAGAAACCATCAAGTTATTGACACAACAGTGATTTCTTACATGTTGATATGCACAAGAAAACACAAGCAAAGGAGAAACTCGAAAGTGAACTAAATAATAGGTAGATAGATGTATATACTGGTTGTGTGTGTTATATCTGTAATAATACCATCATAAAGCCTTGAAATAAGCTTGATGTGCAAAATAAAGGTATATTAATTAGTATTCAAAATTATTGAAGCAAAATAAAAAGAAGGAATAGTGTATTAGAATGAATGTAATCATAATTTCTGCATATATTCCAAGTTTAAAATATGTAGTTGTCTATTAACTATATTAATTGGATAGTATTTTAAAAATAAGAATAAATGGCTGACATGTTAGAGATAGTATATATTATTCCCAAATAATTTACTTGTTCTATTTGTAGTATTAGACATATGTCTACATAATCCTCATTGATGATTTAATTTTCTTGGTGCCTTATTTCATGTCATACAAAATTATAGTCCACTCTACTTTAATAGTTAATGTCTTTGGTATTTAGTTGTTTGACCTCACTTGCCATTACCATATTAATACTATTAAAATCAATATATTTACTTCTATATTTATTTAGTATGAGAGCCTCTAATTCTATGTGGAATAAATTCAATGTTCTCCCCTATAACTTTTTAAATTGAAAAAACTAATAGAGAGAAAAATGTAGAATCATAATTTATCTTATTCATTTAAGATAAATGGTGTACAATGTATATAAGTAGAAAATTAAATATGACATATTAATAACATTGTAACCACTTCCTTTTCTCCATTATAACATGTATATATTCATTTGCTATTGTTGTCTTCAATACTATCTCAATTATCCCCCCCAATCTCAAGAGAAGTAGCATTATTGAAATTGGATCTCAATTTGAGGTTGGAATATCGGTTGAATCTGGTTGGATTTTCTCACTCCGTCCTGCTCGAGTTAGCAAAAAGTGAAAAACCGTCATTATTGATACATTGATATGCACAAGAAAACACAAGCCAAGGAGAAACTCGAAAGTGAACTAAATAATAGGTAGATAGATGTATATACTGGTTTTGTGTGTTATATTTGCAATAATACCATCATAAAGCCTTGAAATAAGCTTGATGTGCAAAATAAAGGTAAACATATTGCTAGTTGTTTAGTAAATGTACAAAATAGACTTTGTGATTAATAAAAATATGGGATGATAGTATCACAGAGATTAATGTAGTGTTTGTTTGAATTAGTGCGAGTGCAACTGAGATGAAGAGGGAAAGAGATAATGGGAAAACGAAGAAATCCACTCTAGTGGAAAAAATCTCAAGGTTAGAAAAAGAAAAATGACCTTGGAGAAATGAGAAGTGCATGTTGGATCAAACAGAACTTGAAGAAAAATTGTCGAGATCTAAGGATACTAGATGATATGCTAATGGTCAAAGTAGGAGGAGAGGTCGATTAAGGTAACTCCATTATAAAAATGGCATCTTGTGGGTGGAGATGCACAAAATATAGACATGACGACGGAGAAGTTGTTGTCGAAAAACCGAGATTTAAATATCTGACTAATTCAAGAAGATGATAACTTTTGGTTGTAAGAGATCTAAGATGATATTATGTCAAAATAATATATTTGAAAAAGATGAAAGCAGCGACTAAATCAATCACTACAAGCATAAAATGATGAAGGCAAGATATTGCTTTGGGGTTGGGCAAGCTATTGAGTCGATGGAATTTAACTGTATTAGATGAAATCTGTTCGACTAAAGCAATGACTAAATGTATAAAGTTGATTGTGAAGTGAAGATTTTGCTCTAGGGTTGAGCGAAATAGAGGAAAACTATAAGGGTGATGGTGCATCAAGTGTAGTAGAGCATTAATCATCAATTGAAAATAGACCGAGGAAGAACAACAAAGTGGAACAAAGAATTATAATTCTAAATAGCACTGAGGAGCAGAAGGAGAAAGACGATGTTGGGAGAGGGAAAAAATAATTGACTCTAAATTTCTTGATTGTAGTGAAGACAAGAGCAATTCCAATTACAAAGAAACAGATAAACGGTTTGAGAACAACTCAACAGATAGTGCTCCCAAGACAAACTAGCCAGCTTCTTAAGGGAGTAATAATTCTAACTTTGAGTTAAGACCGAAATCTAGTGAAGAACCACAAGAGAGAAACTCCTCCACGAAAATTAATACTGGAAAACTTGATGCAGCAACGTTGCAGAATTGTATATATTCATCGGGTGTAGTTCTAATGCAAAAATGATGTAAAAGGCGAAAAAATAGACTAAAGATGAATCTTGCTCTAGGTTTGGGCGAGTCGTACTTTCGCTATGACGATAACTTTTTCGCCTACAAACGAGACCTGCAACAGAAATAATAAATATAATTTCTAAGTAATAAAAAGTGTGACTTACAATAAAAATGTCATTTCGCATGAAATATCTTTGTCACTAAAATGATTATTAGTTTCCAAATATGTACTATACTCATGGCTCAAGTATTGATATTATGGAAAGAGAGTGTCATTTTTACAAATAAATGAATTTAAAGGTTTAGGTAAGTAGGGAAGAAAGAAGATATAATTGGAAATAATAGGTTGAAAGGACTTGTGGAGGGTCTCTCCTACCAACCAACTATTTACAAATTTCACCAAATAACAAAAATGAAGAATTAGCTGTTTTAGCCTCAGAAAAATACATTTAATAAAAAATAAAGGTTTCCACCATCGGCTCCGGCTATTAGCATATCACCTATATTAGGCTTATAATATATAATGGTATAAATTGAATACTGTAGGATATATTTGAGCATATGTTATGGGAGAGATTTGGTGTGTTATTCAACCCATCCTAATCCCTAACTTAGATGTACTGTAACACAAAAATTAAATATAAATATTCTAATTATTTTATATTGACAATTAAACCTTATAATTGTGTAATATATATGGTTAATTAATGTCTTATTCCTGACCAACAATTTACTTAAAATTTATTATAAAGACTTTTGTTGTGTATTATATTATTGGTAATTGAATAATTTTAATTAGTTTGAAGAAAATTCATATTATAAAAAAATTTTAATATTAAAGTATAATAAATTTATACAGTATAAAGTATTTATAAACATGATGTGATAATAAGTATACAATTAATATTATGTGAAATAGTTATAAATAACATTTATAACAATAACTTCTATCTTTTGTGTTGCTAAACATAAATAAGTTTATCATAGATTATTTGCGTTTCAATAGTCTCATTCTAAAAATACTTAATGAGATTTCTCTCCGCACATATGTTTTTATATTATTATTTACATAAATAATATGATCATTTCCCTTACAAAATTACTCTAACATATATATCAATAACTACAAAATATAGTGCTATGTTGGCTATGTATTTTTCAAGTATATAAATTGATTAATAAATGTCATATATTTTTCTTTATATAGGTGATAAATATTTGAATTGATAAATGAAACGATGAAGTATAATAGTAATCAATTGCATGTTAATTTCAATCATCTCAAACTTATAAGAATATTAACACAAATGCCTATGTGTAATGCTTATTTACTACATATTCGTTGGACTATATATAACGGCGACATAAAAAGTAAGAAACAAATATATAATATTTTTTATATAACTTACATGAACCCACAAATTTACTTAACACATTAATATAATTAGTATATTAATTGGAGAAAAGTGTTTGATACCAAAATAGTTGTAAGCAATTATAGATGATAAATATTGAAAGGCATGTTTTGGTAAATAAAATAATGACAAATAAAAGTATAATAATTGCATTTTATGTCTTTATAATTAAGTTGGTTTCATGATGTCACATATCTGGTGTTATTGTGAAGGTTGTAGACTTCAATTATACCAAATAACGTGAAGAAATTATTTCATACAATTCATTGGAAAAATCTCAAATCAATACAATTGAATGGATAACAGCTAAATAACGTCCACCTTTGCAATGTGCTACTATATTTTCAAATTTGAAACAGGTTGGGAGTTAACACTTAATATCAATTGCACCAAGTGTTCTTGAATAGAGGGATCTAGGAGGACGCGACAGCACCGGGGGCAGGGGCCCCACCACAAATAGGTGGATTTTGTGTACCGGAGACTTTGGGAGTAACATTTTCACAAATAGAAGTTGCAGTACCATTAGTCCCCTGGTAGGTGAGATTAATGTCAGCAACCTCCACACCCTCACAAGGGAATGCCTTGCTGCAAATGAGCTTAACCGCTACTGGAGTAAATATAGTTCCCTTTATGTTCTTGTAGCTAACCTTGCTTATCTTAACATTTGATGGTACCTGGAAAAACACATAAGTGTGTTTAAAGTGCAGGGTCAAAACTAAGGCAATTTTCAAAATAAATACAAGTTTCAATCATACTAATTTGTTCCCCCATCCTATAAACATTTGTTTCAAGGGGAAACAAAAATTAAATAATCTGTGAGACATAATTGCATTGGGAGCTTGAAAAGTATACGGATGACTCACTCCGGTGGTGCATTGGTTCCATGGGCAATAACCTTGGTCGATAAGCACTGGGTCGCTCACATTGTTCATCGTGATGTCCTCAAAGTGCATATCGGTGGCAACTCCAGGTAATGATGCGGGCCAGGTCTTGATTCTAACACCCGTCATGGTGTTGGTGAGGGTACACTTCTTTACAAATATTCCATTTACGGGTAACTCGTTTTTATACTTCCCGAGGCTACCAATGCTAATTCCATGGCCAGGTCCGCATGTAACAGATGTGATGGTGACCTGTTCACTGCCATCCCCAATGGATACACAATCATCTCCGGTCTCAATGCTAGTATCCGCGATGGTGACCGCACTTGAATGACCAATGTGGATTCCATCCGTATTGGGGCTGTCTTCAGGGGCAATAATTTTAATACCCTGGAATGTGATGTTCTTGCTTCCGAATACCATCACATGAAATCCCTTGCTGTTCAATGTTGTTATATCTTGGACAAGTGCATTTGTCACAAAGTTGAACCTGAGGTTCTTCTCATTTTGCATCATGCCAAAGAGAGGAGAATGAAATTAATGTAGCATCTCACCTCAAAACTAATGTTGGATGGATAATTTCATATATGTTATCAACTTCTAAGAATATTTGGTTTCATGACCATTAATTTGAATTTATTTTATGATCACTAAATAATATTTTACTTGACAATTATGTGTAATTCATATCTGAAATTTATCAGATTCCTTAGCAAAAAAAGGTATTTCATATTTTATCGTTGTACAAAATCTAGCAAGATTTTGACTTGAAAATTTTTAATTGACCTAAAAATAATAGATTTGTGAAACTTTTGTTAGAAATGTCAAAGTTTTGTATTTTGTTTTGTTTAAATAAAAATAAGGGTTAAAATTTATAAAGGCACAAACATCGTCGAAGTTAACTATAATATTTTTGGAAAAATTAGGATTGAACAACAACTTAAATTGTTTTACCTAACAATCTTACGTACCAACTTATAGTCAAAATTGCTGATAGAGAGAGCTTACCGAAGGGAGCATCGCACATTTAACATTTTTTGTGCAATCATTTTTTGTCCATGCTACACTCCCTTGACCATCGAAAGTACCTTTGCCCATGATCTTCAAAAGGTCAACGGTATCAAAGTTGACCCATACATCACCCTTGATCAGGGTTGGGTCCTCCGGGGCCTTCATAGTGCCTTCCACTTGGAGGGTAATTGGGTTCTTGCATGGGCCTTTTAGTGACACTTGTCCTAGCATGTATGTCCCTGCGGGTATCAAAATTACACTCGGGGTAGTCGCTCCGCATGCTGTGGTCCATACAGTTGTCAACACCTTCAAGATCACACCGCCCACAGTGAAATAACAAAAATAAGAAATATAAGGACATCACAAACTCTATAATATATTAGCCTTACATTTTAATATTTTTTCCTTACCTCCGCTATATCACTAGTTCCATCAGCTTTTGCACCAGATGTGGTCACATCAATGACCTCTCCTTCAGTAACATAAGGATAAAGACATGAAACTAAAAATAAAAGTGTAGAAAAACTCAACCACATTTTCTTATTCACTTTCTTTTTCTTGTCCCTTTTGATATGATTTTATGTGGATTTAAATTCTTGTGAAGGAAGAGAACGGTAAAGGGGTATTTATAAAGTGTCAAATGGAGAGTATTCATAAATGGGCCCGCATTTTGTGGTAAACTAAGTGTTTGATTATTTCTCATTGAATAAATTCAACACTATAAATAGATTAATTTATTGAACTAATTAAAATTTGTAATGATTCACAAATGATATACTTATAGTTAATTATACCTTCTCCTACAATAGCTATTTTACCATCAACTCAAAACATATCAAAAGTAGATTTCAAAATGATATTTTATCTTAGTTTTTGCAATGAATATATGTCATTTTAATAAAACGTATATTAATTAGTAATTCAAAATTATTGAAGCAAAATTCAAAGAAGGAATAGTGTATTAGAATGAATGTAATCATAATTTCTGCATATATTCCAAGTTTAAAATATGTAGTTGTCTATTAACTATATTAATTGGATAATATTTTAAAATTAAGAATAAATGGCTGACATGTTAGAGATAGTATATATTATTCCCAAATATATCACTTGTTCTATTTGGAGAATTAGACATATGTCTACATAATCCTCATTAATGATTTAATTTTTTTGGTGCCTTATTTCATGTCATAAAAAATTATAGTCCACTCTACTTTAATAGTTAATGTCTTTGGTATTTTAGTTGTTTGACCTCACTTGCCATTACCATATTAATACTATTAAAATCAATATATTTACTTCTATATTTATTTAGTATGAGAGCCTCTAATTCTATGTGGAAAAATTCAATGTTCTCCCAATAACATTTTAAATTGAAAAAACTAATAGAGAGAAAAATGTAGAATCATAATTTATCTTATTCATTTAAGATAAATGGTGTACAATGTATATAAGTAGAAAATTAAATACGACATATTAATAACATCTATATATTCATTTGCTATTGTTGTCTTCAATACTATCTCAATTAACCCCACCCCAATCTCAAGAGAAGTAGCAATATTGAAATTGGATCTCAATTTGAGGTTGGAATATCGGTTGAATCTGGTTGGATTTGCTCACTCCGTCCTGCTCGAGTTAGCAAAAAGTGAAAAACCGTCAAGTTATTGACACAACAGTGAATTCTTGCATGTTGATATGCACAAGAAAACACATGCAAAGGAGAAACTCGTAAGTGAACTAAATAATAGGTAGATAGATGTATATACTGGTTTTGTGTGTTATATCTGCAATAATACCATCATAAAGCCTTGAAATAAGCTTGATGTGCAAAATAAAGGTAAACATATTGCTAGTTGTTTAGTAAATGTACCAAATAGACTTTGTGATTAATAAAAATATGGGATGATAGTATCACAGAGAGTGATGTAGTGTTTGTTTGAATTAGTGCGAGTGCAACTGAGATGAAGAGGGAAAGAGATAATGGGAAAACGAAGAAATCCACTCTAGCGGAAAAAATCTCAAGGTTCGAAAAAGGAAAATGACCTTGGAGAAATGAGAAGTGCATGTTGGATCAAACAAAACTTGAAGAAAAATTGTCGAGATCTAAGGATACTAGATGATAGGCTAATGGTCAAAGTAGGAGGAGAGGTCGATTAAGGTAACTCCATTATAAAAATGGCATCTTGTGGGTGGAGATGCACAAAATATAGACATGACGACAGAGAAGTTGTTGTCGAAAAACCGAGACCTAAATATCTGACTAATTCGAGAAGATGATAACTTTTGGTTGTAAGAGATCTAAGATGATATTGTGTCAAAATAATATATTTAAAAAAGATGAAAGCATCGACTAAATCAATCACTACAAGCATAAAAATGATGAAGGCAAGATATTGCTTCGGGGTTGGGCAAGCTATTGAGTCGACGGAATTTAATTGTAATAGATGAAATCTGTTCGACTAAAGCAATGACTAAATGTATAAAGTTGATTGTGAAGTGAAGATTTTGCTCTAGGGTTGAGCGAAATAGAGGAAAACTATAAGGGTGATGGTGCATCAAGTGTAGTAGAGCATTAATCATCAATTGAAAATAGACCGGGGAAGAACAACAAAGTGCAACAAAGAATTCTAATTCTAAATTGCACTGAGAGAAGAAGGAGAAAGACGATGTTGGGAGAGGGAAAAAAATAATTGACTCTAAATTTCTTGATTGTTGTGAGGACAAGAGCGATTCCAATTACAAAGAAACAGATAAACGATTTGAGAACAACTCAACAGATAGTGCTGCCAAGACAAACCAGCCAGCTTCTTAAGGGAGTAATGATTCTAACTTTGAGTAAAGACCGAAATCTAGTGAAGAACCACAAGAGAGAAACTCCTCCACGAAAATTAATACTGGAAAACTTGATGCAGCAATGTTGCAGAATTGTATATATTCATCGGGTGTAGTTCTAATGCAAAATGATGTAAAAGGAGAAAAATTGACTAAAGATGATCTTGCTCTAGGTTCGGGCGAGTCGTACTTTCGCTATGACGATAACTTTTTCGCCTACAACGAGACCTGCAACAGAAATAATAAATATAATTTCTAAGTAATAAAAAGCGTGACTTACAATAAAAATGTCATTTTGCATGAAATATCTTTGTCACTAAAATGATTATTAGTTTCCAAATATGTACTATACGCATGGCTCAAGTATTAATATTATGGAAAGAGAGTGTCATTTTTACAAATAAATGAATTTAAAGGTTTAGGTAAGTAGGGAAGAAAGAAGATATAATTGGAAATAATAGGTTGAAAGGACTTGTGGAGGGTCTCTCCTACCAACCAACTATTTACAAATTTCACCAAATAACAAAAATGAAGAATTAACTGTTTTAGCCACAGAAAAATACATGTAATAAAAAATAAAGGTTTCCACCATCGGCTCCGGCTATTAGCATATCACCTATATTAGGCTTATAATATATAATGATATAAATTGAATACAGTGTAGGATATATTTGAGCGTATGTTATGGGAGAGATTTGGTGCGTTATTCAACGCATCCTAATCCCTAACTTAGATGTACTGTAACACAAAACTTAAATATAAATATTCTAATTATTTTATATTGACAATTAAACCTTATAATTGTGTAATATAGTGCTATGTTGGCGGTGTATTTTCCAAGTATATAAATTGATTAATAAATGTCATGTATTTTTCTTTATATTCGTGATAAATATTTGAATTGATAAATGAAACGATGAAGTATAATAGTAATCAATTACATGTTTATTTCAATCATCTCAAACTTATAAGAATATTAACACAAATGCCTATGTGTAATGCTTATTTACTACATATTTGTTGGACTATATATAACGGCGACACAAAAAGTAAGAAACAAATATATAATATTTTTTATATAACTTACATGAACCCACAAATTTACTTAACGCATTAATATAATTAGTATATTAATTGGCGAAAAGTGTTTGATACCAAAATAGTTGTAAGCAATTATAGATGATAAATATTGAAAGGCATGTTTTGGTAAATAAAATATGACAAATAAAAGTATAATAATTACATTTTATGTCTTTATAATTAAGTTGGTTTCATGATGTCACATATCTGGTGTTATTGTGAAGGTTGTAGACTTCAATTATACCAAATAATGTGAAGAAATTATTTCATACAATTCATAGGAAAAATCTCAAATCAATATAATTAAATGGATAACAGCTAAATAATGTCCACCTTTGCAATGTGCTACTATATTTTTTTATATTATTATTTATATAAATAATACGATCATTTCTCTTACAAAATTACTCTAACATATATATCAATAACTACAAAATATAGTGCTATGTTGGCTGTGTATTTTTCAAGTATATAAATTGATTAATAAATGTCATGTATTTTTCACTCTAGTAGAGCTTGGAAAGTATCCGGGTGACTCACTCCGGCGGTGCATTGGTTCCATGGGCAATAACCTTGATCGATAAGTACTTGGTCGCTCACATTGTTCATCGTGATGTCCTCAAAGTGCATATCGGTGGTAAGTCCAGGTAATGATGCGGGCTAGGTCTTGATTCTAACCCCCGTCATGGTGTTGGTGAGGGTACACTTCTTTACAAATATTCCATTTACGGGTAACTCATTTTTATACTTCCCAAGGCTACCGATGCTAATTCCATGGCTAGGTCCGCATGTAACAGATGTGATGGTGACCTGTTCGCTATCATCCCCAATGGATACACAATCATCTTCGATCTCAATGCTAGTATCCGCGATGGTGACCGCACTTGAATGACCAATGTGGATTCCATAAGGAACGCAAAAAAAATGGTAAGAAATACTAAAAAACTCTTTGAAAACCTAAGAAATGCTAATAAAACCAAGGAAATCCTAATTAACGGTAAAAATGATCCTAAAAAATGCTAAGAAATCCTAATAAATGCTAAAAAACCCAAAAAATGCTTAGAACCCTAAGAAACTCTAAGAAACTATCTAACACCCTAAGAAACACTGAGAAACCCAAAGAAATGCTAAGAAAGTAAAAGAAATGCTTAGAAACCCTAAAAAAACTCTTTGAAAATCCTAATAAATCCTATGAAACCCATAGAAATGGTAAAAAACACGAGAAAACTTTAGTAAACACTAAGAAATCCTAGAAAACCCCTAAGAAACCCAAAGAAATGCTAAGAAAGCCTATGAAACCCTACCAAACTCTAAAAAGTGCTAAGAAAACCTAATAATTACCCCAAGAAGCCCTAAGAAACATTAATAAACACTAAAAACCCTAAAAAAAATCCAAAAAAAACTCTTAAAAAACACTAAGAAACCATAAAAACTCTAAGAAATACAAAGAAATGCTAAGAAATTCTAATAAATACTAAAAAATACTAATAACGCTAAGAAACCGTTGGAAACACTAAGAAACTCTAAAAAACCCTTTAAAACACTAAGAAACCCTAAGAAATGCTAAGAAACTATAAGAAACGCTAAGTAACACTAAGAAACCTTAAAAAACACTTAGAAAGCACAAGAAGCTCAAAAAAAAGTCTAAGAAATGCTAGGAAACCCTATGAAACCCTATAAAACCCTAAGAAACAGTAAGAAAGCCTAAGAAATGCTAAGAAACTATAAGAAACGCTAAGTAACACCAAGAAACCCTTAAAAACACCAAGAAACCACAAGAAGTGCAAAGAAAAGTCTAAGAAACGCTAGGAAACCCTAAGAAATGATAATAAACCCTAATAAATCAAAGGATACCTAATTAACAACAAGAAATGCTAGGAAACCCCAATAAATGCCAGGAAATCTCAGTAAGTGCTAAAAAATGCTAAGAAACCCTAATAAATCCTAGGAAACCCTAGGAAAAGGTAAGAAACGCTAGGAAACCCTAGTAAATTCTAAGAAATCCTAAGAAACCCCTTAGAAACACTAAGAACCCTTAAGAAACCCAAAGAAAAGCTAAGAAAGCCTAAGAAACGCTTAGAAAACCTAAAAAAACCTATGAAACACTAAGAAATGCTAAAACACTAAAAAGTGCTAAGAAAACCTACAAACGCTAAAAAATGCTACAAAACCCTAGTAATTCCTAAGATGCCCAAAGAAGCCCTAAGAAATGCTAAGAAACACTAAAAAGCCAAAAAACCCAAAAACAACCTCTTAAAAAACCCTAAGAAACCTTAAAAACTTTAAGAAATGCTTCGAACTTTATACAGAAGGTTTTTCCGTACCAAGTCCTTCTACCTATATTGCAGTTAAAGCACCTAAAGGAGAATTTGGTGTCTTTCTAGTCAGTAATGGAAGCAATCGTCCCTACCGTCGTAAAATAAGAGCACCTGGCTCTACCCATTCAAAAGGACTCGATTCTATGTCCAAACATCACATGCCAGCAGATGTGGTCACCATCATTGGTACTCAAGATATTGTGTCTGGAGAGGTGGATAGATAGGATTGGCTAATAAATGCTAAGAAACATTAATAAACGCTAAGAAATCCTAAGAAACGGTAAGAAACTCTAAGAAAGCCTATAAAACCCTAAGAAATGCTAAGAATCCCTAAAAAATCCTAAGAAACGCTTAGAAACCCTAAGAAATGCTAAGAAACTATAAGAAACGCTAAGTAACACTAAGAAACCCTAAAAAACACTTAGAAACCACTAGAAATGCATAAAAAATACTAAGAAATGCTAAGAAACCCTAAGAAATGATAATAAAACCTATGAAATCCTAATTAACAGCAAAAAACACTAGAAAACTCCAGTAAATGCTAAAAAAGATAAGAAACCATAAGAAACGCTAAAAAACCCTAAGAAATCCAAAGAAACCCAAAGAAACACTAAGAACCCTTAAGGAACCATAAGAAACCCTATAATACCCTAAGAAGCCCAAAGAAACGCTAAGAAAGCCTAAGAAATACTTAGAAACCCTAATAATCCCTAAGAAATGCTAAAAAAATGTTAAGAATCGCTAAGAAACTCTATGAAAAACTAAGAAACGGTAATAAACCCTCATAAACCCTAGGAAAACTTTAGAAATGGTAAGAAACACTAGGAAACCTAGTAAACGCTAACAAATCCTAAGAAACCCAAGGAAATGCTAGGAACTCTTAAGAAACCCTATGAAACCCAAAAAATGCTAAGAAAGCCTAAGAAACGCTTAGAAACCCTAAAGTACCAATGAAACCCTAAGAAACACTAAAAATACCAAAAGTGCTAAGAAACCCTACCAAACGCTAAGAAATGCTAAGAAACCCTAATAATTCCTAAGAAGCCCCAAGAAGCCCAAAAAAAGCTAAGAAACACTAAAATGTGCTAAGAAACCCTACCAAATGCTTAGAAATGCTAAAAAACCCTAATAATTGCTATGAAGCCTTAAGAAGCTCCAAGAAGCACTAAGAAACGCTAAAAACCCCTAAAAAAACCTAAAAAACCCAAAGAAATGCTAAGAAACCCTAAGAAACACTAATAATGCTAAGAAACCATAAGAAACACAAAGAAACGCTAAGAAATTCTAAGAAACCCATAAAACTTTAAGAAACCCTATAAGGACCATAAGAAATGCTATGAAACACTAAGACATGCTAAGAATCTATAAGAAATGCCAAGTAACACTAAGAAACCCTAAAAACACTTAGAAACCCCATGAAACGCAAAAAAATGCTAAAAAAATGCTAAAAAATGCTAAGAAAGCCTAGTAAACCCTAGGAAACCATAATTAACGTCAAGAAATGCTAGGAAACCACAATAAACGCTAAGAAACTCTAAGAACCCTAAGAAACGATAAGAACCCTTAAGGAACCCTAAGAAACCCTATAGAACCTTAAGAAACGCTAAGAAAACCTATAAAACCCTAAGAAATGCTTAGAAATCCTAAGAAATGCTAAGAAACACTAAGAAAACCTAAGAAACACTAATAAACACTAAGAAACACTAAGAAACTCTAAGAAACTCTATAAAACTCTAAGAAAACTAGGAAACCCTATAAAACCCTAAGAAACAGTAAGAAACCCTAAGAAATGCTATGAAACTATAAGAAACGCTAAGTAACGCTAAGAAACCCTAAAAAACATTAAAAAGCCAAGAAACACTAAAAAATGCTAAGAATCGCTAAGAAACACTAAGAAACCCTATGAAACACTAAGAAATGCTAATAAACGGAAAGAAACGCTAAGAAATGCTACGAAACTCTAAGAAAGCCTATAAAACCCTAAGAAACAATAAGAAACCACTAAAATCATATGAAATGTTGTTTCTTAGGGTTTTATAGGGTTTCTTAGAGTTTCTTAGCGTTTTATAGAGTTTCTTAGGGTATCTTAGCATTTCTTAGTGTTTCTTGGAGTTTCTTAGAGTTTCTTAGCTTTTCTAGGGTTTTTAGCGTTTATTAGGGTTTCCTAGCGTTTCTTAGGGTTTCATAGCTGTTCTTAGGGTTTCTCAGCATTTCTTACGGTTTTATAAGGCTTCTTAGCATTTCTTAGGATTTTATAGGTTTTCTTAGAGTTTCTTTGCCTTTCTTAGGCTTCCTTAAGAGTTCTTAGTGTTTCTTATAGTTTCTTAGAATTTCTTAGTGTTTCTTAGTGTTTAGTAGGTTTTCCAAGCGATTCTTACTGTTTTAAGTGTTTCTTAGGTTTATTGGTGTTTATTAGCATTTCGTAGGTTTTCTAAGTGTTTCTTAGGCTTTCTTAGGGTATCTTAAGGGTTCTTAGTGTTTCTTAGGGTTTCTTAGGATTTCTTAGGGTTTATTAGTGTTAACTAGGGTTCCCTAGGGTTTCTTACCGTTCCTAAGGGTTTATTAGAGTTTATTAGCGTTTCTTAGGGTTTCATAGCGATTCTTAGCATTTTTTTAGAGTTTCTTGGGGTTTCTTAATGTTTTTTAGGGTTTCTTAGCATTACTTAGCAGTTCTTATAGTTTCTTAGCATTTCTTAGGGTTTTATGGGGTTTCTTACATTTTCTTTGCGTTTCTTAGTGCTCCTTAAGGGTTCTTGGTGTTTCTTAGGGTTGTTTAGGATTTCTTAGGGTTTCTTAGCATTTCTTTGGGTTCCTTACCTTTTCTTAGTGTTTATTAAGGTTTATTAGCCTTTCTTAGAGTTTCGTATGGTTTCTTAGCGTTTCTTAGAGTTTCTTAGGTTTTCTTAGCATTTCTTAGTGTTTTTTAGGGTTTCTTAGTGTCACTTAGCATTTCTTATAGTTTCTTAGCATTTCATAGGGTTTGTTTGGTTTGGTTAAGATTTCATAGGGTTTCTTAAAATTTCTTAGTGTTCACTAGAGTTTCCTAGCATTTCTTTTCGTTTCTAAGTGTTTATTAGGGTTTATTGGCATTTCTTACGGTTTCATAGGGTTTCTTAGTGTTTCTTAGCGATTCTTAGCTTTGTTTTAGCATTTCTTGGTTATCTTAATGTTTTTTATGTTTTCTTAGCGTTACATAGCATTTTTTATAGTTTCTTAGCCTTTCTTAGTGTTTCTTATATTTTTATAGGGTTTCTTAGAGTTTCTTAGCATTTCTTAGTGTTTCTTAGGGTTTCATAGCATTTCTTTGTGTTTTTTATGGTTTCTTAGCATTTCTTAGAGTTTTTTTTTATGTTTTAAAGGTTTTTAGGGATTTTAGTGTTTCTTAGGGCTTCTTGGGGCTTCGTAGCATTTCTTAGAAATTCTTAGGGTTTCTTAGCATTTTTTAGCTTTTGGTAGCATTTCGTAGCACTTTTTAGTGATTTTTAGTGTTTCTTAGGGTTTATTTGGTTTCTAAGCATTTCTTAGGCTTTCTTAGCATTTATTAGGGTTCCTTAAGAGTTCTTAGTGTTTCTTTGGTTTTCTTAGGAATTCTTAGTGTTTCTTAGCATTTCTTAGTGATTCTTAGCATTTATTAAAGTTTCTTGGGTTTCTTAGTGTTTTTTAGGATTTCTTTGCATTTCTTATATTTTCTTATTGTTTTCTAGGGTTTCTTAGGGTTTTATAGGGTTTCTTAGAGTTTTTAAGCTGTTTTTAGTATTTTTAGGGTTTTTAGGTGTTTTTGTGTTTCTTAGGGTTTCCTTAGCATTTCTTAGCATTTGATAGAGTTTCTTGGAACTTTTCAGTATTTTTAGCATTTCTTAAGTTTTCATAGGGTTTTTTTAGGGTTTCTAAGCGTTTCTTAGGTTTGTTAGCATTTCTTTGGGTTACTTAGAGTTTCTAAAGGGTTCTTAGCATTTCTTAGGGTTTCTTAGCGTTCACTAGGGTTTTCTAGCATTTTTTACTGTTTCTAGGGTTTTATTAGCATTTATTAGGATTTCATAGCATTTTTTATCGTTTCTTAGTGTTTCATAGCATTTCTTAGGCTTTCTTAGTGTTTCTTTGCGTTTCTGAGGGTTCCTTAAGGGTTCTTATCGTTTCTTTTATTTTATTAGGATTTCTTAGGGTTTTTTTTTTGTGTTTCTTAGCATTTACTAGGGTTTCCTAGCGTTTATTACCGTTTCTTAGGGTTTCCTAGGGTTATTATCATTTTTTAGGGTTTCATTGAGTTTCTTAGTGTTTTTAGGGTTTCTTAGCATTTCTTAGGGTTTCTTAGCGTTTATTGGGGTTTTGTAGGCTTTGTTAGCATTTCATAGGGTTTCTTAGGGTTTTATAGGGTTTCATAGAGATTTTTAGCATTTTTTAGCGTTTACTAGGGTTTTCTAGCCTTTCTTATAGTTTCTTAGGGTTTATTAGCATTTCTTAGGGTTTCATAGGATTTCTTATCGATTCTTAGCATCTCTTAGTATTTTTAGCGTTACTTAGGGTTTCATAGGTATTTAGGGTTTCTAAGCGTTTCTTAAGCTTTCTTAGCATTTTTGGGTTTCTTAAGTGTTATTAGCATTTCTTAAGGTTTCTTAGGATTTCTTAGCGTTTCTTTGCATTTACTAGAGCTTCCTAGCATTTCTTACCGTTTCTAAGGGTTTCCTAGGGTTTATTAGAGATTAATAGCATTTTTTTTGCATTTCTTGGGGTTTCTTAGTGTTTTTTTAGTGTTACTTTAATTTCTTATAGTTTCTTAGCATTTCTTAGGGTTTTATAGGGTTTTTTAGCATTTCTTAGGGTTTTATAGGCTTTCCTTGAGTTTCTTAGCGTTTCTTTGGGTTTCTTAAGGATTCTTAGCATTTCTTAGAATTTTTAGCATTTCTTCGCATTTCTTAGCATTTCTTAGGATTTCTTAGCGTTTCTTTTCATTTACTAGGGTTTCGTAGCGCCTCTTACTGTTTCTAAGGGTTTCTTAGTGTTTTTTAGGGTTTATTAGCATTTCTTATGGTTTTTATAGGGTTTCATAGCGATTCTTAGCATTTTTTAGCATTTCTTCAGGTTTCTTAGTGTTTCTTAGGGTTTCTTAGTGTTAGTTAGCGTTTCTTATAGTTTCTTAGCATTTCTTAGTGTTTCTTAGGGTTTCTTAGGGTTTTATATGGTTTCTTATAGTTTCTTAGCGTTTCTTAGTGTTTCTTAGGGTTTCTTAGCATTTCTTAGCTTTTCATTGAGTTTTTAAGGTTTCTTAGGGTTTTTTAAGAGGTTTTTTTTGGGGTTTTTATGGTTTATTAGCGTTTCTTAGGGCTTCTTAGAAATTCTTATGATTAGCATTTCTTAGCGTTTGTTATTTTTTTGCGTTTCTTAGGGTTTCATAGGAATTTTTAGGGTTTCTAAGCGTTTCTTAGGGTTTCTTAGCATTTAATAGCATTTGGAAGGGTACCTTAGCACTTTTTAGTGTTTTTGGCGTTTCTTAGGGTTTCGTAAGTTTTCTAAGCGTTTCTTTGGGATTCTTATGGTTTCTTAAGGTTGTTATCGTTTCTTGGGGTTTATTAGGATGTCTTAGCATTTAATATGGTTTCCTAGCATTTTTTAACGTTTCTAAGGGTTTATTAGCATTTATTAGGGTATTAGAGTGTTTCTTAGTCATTCTTAGCATTTTTTTGGCATTTCCTGTGGTTTCTTAGTGTTTTTTAGGGTTTTTTAGTGTTACTTATTGTATCTTATAGTTTCGTAGCATTTCTTAGGGTTTTATAGGGTTTCTTAGCATTTCTTAGGGTTTTATAGGGACTCATATAGTTTCTTAGCATTTTTTATGGTTCCTTAAGAGTTCCTAGCATTTTAGGGGTTTCTTAGCATTTCATAGAGTTCTTTAGCATTTCTTAGCGTTTACTAGGGTTTCCTAGCGTTTCTTACAGTTTCTTAGGGTTTCCTAAGGTTTATTAGATATTCTTACCAATGTTTTTGCATTTCTTGGGGTTGCTTAGTGCTTTTTTAGTGTTTCTTTGTGTTACTTTTGCATTTATTAGGGTTTTTCAGCATTTCTTAGGGTTTAATATGGTTTCATAGTGTTTCCTAGAGTTTCTTAACGTTTCTTAGGGTTCTTTAAGGGTTCTTAGCATTTCTTACAATTTCTTAGGGTTTTTTAGCATTTCTTAGCATTTACTAGGGTTTTGTAGCATTTCTTATCGTTTCTTAGGGTTTCTTAACATTTCTTAGAGATTCTTAGCATTTTTTTAGCGTTTCATAGGTTTTCTTAGCCTTTCTTAGGGTTTTATAGGGTTTCTTAGGGTTTTGTAGGGATTCATAGAGTTTCTAAGTGTTACTTAGGGTTTCTTAGTGTTTCTTAGGGTTCTTAGTGTTTCTTAGGGTTTTTTAGGGTTTTCTTAGGGTTTTTTAGGGTTTCTTAAGGCTTCTTGGTGCTTCTTAGCATTTCTTAGGGTTTCATAGGGTTTTTTAGGTTTTCTAAGCATTTCTTAGGCCTTCTTAACGTTTCTTTGGGTTTCTTAATGTTCGTATCCTTTCTTAGGGTTTCTTTGTATTCACTTGGATTTCCAAGCGATTCATATCATTTCTAAGGGTTTATTAGCTTTTCTTAGGGTTTCAGAGGGTTTCTTAGTGATTCGTAGCATTTTTTAGCATTTCTTGGGGTTTCTTAGTGGTTTTTAGGGTTTCTTAGTGTTACTTATTGTTGCTTAGCATTTCGTAGGGTTTAATAGGGTTTCTTAGCATTTCTTAGAGTTTTATAGGGTTTATTAGCGTTTCTTAGGGTTTTATATGGTTTCTTATAGTTTTTTAGCGTTTCTTATGGTTCCTTAAGAGTTCCTAGCATTTTCTAGGGTTTCTTAGGATTTCTTAGGGTTTCTTAGCATTTCTTAAAGTTTTTTAGCATTTCTTAGCCTTTAGTAGGGTTTCATAGCGTTTCTTATAGTTTCTTGGTGTTTATTAGTGTTTCTTAGGGTTTTCTAGCGATTCTTACCGTTTCTTACGGTTTCATAGGGTTTGTTAGTGATTGTTAGCTTTTTTTAGTGTTTCTTGGGGTTTCTTAGTGTTGTTTAGGTTTTCTTAGCGTAACTTAGCATTTCTTATAGTTTCTTAGCAATTCTTAGAGTTTGTCAGCTTTTTTTAGATTTTTATAGGGTTTCTTAGTGTTTCTTAGGGTTCTTAGGGTTTTTTAGCGTTTTTAGGGTTTTTTAGTGTCTCATATCATTTATTAAGATTTCCTAGCGTTTCTTAACGTTTCTTAGAGTTTCTTAGGGTTTCATAGGGTTACATAGCGATTCTTAGCATTTTTTAGCATTTCTTGCGATTTCTTAGTGTTTTTTAGGGTTTCTTAGAATTTCTTAGGGTTTTTTAGCGCTTCTTAGGGTTTTATAGAGTTTCTTAGTGTTCCTTAAGGGTTCTTAGGGTTTTATAGGGTTCCTTAGAGTATCTTAGCGTTTGTTAGTATTTCTTAGGGTTTCTTAGGGTTCTTAGCATTTTTTAGCATTTCTTAGCGTTTCGAAGAATTTTTTGGGTTTCTTAGTGTTTTTAAGGAGTTTTTAGGGTTTTTAGGGATTTTAGGGTTTTTTTTTGTGTTTCTTTGGGTTTCTTAGGGCTTCATAGCATTTCTTGGAGATTCTTAGGGTTTCTTAGCATTTGGTAGGCTTTATTAGCACTTTTTAGTGTTTTTTGCGTTTCTTAGGATTTCATAGTGTTTTTTAAGGTTTCAGAACATTTCTTAGGCTTTCTTAGCATTCCTTTGGGTTTCCTAGTGTTTCTTAGGGTTTCTTAGCGGTTCTTAGCATTCACTAGGGTTTCCTAGTGTTTCTTACTCTTTTTATTGATTTATTAGGGTTTATTAGGGTTTCATGGCGATTCTTAGCATTTTTAGAGTTTCTTGGTGTTTCTTAGTGTTTTTTCGGGTTTCTTAGCATTTCTTATAGTTTCTTAGCATTTGTTAGGGTTTCTCAACATTTCTTAGGTTTTTGTAGGGTTTCTTAACATTTTTTATAGTTTCTTAGCATTTCTTAGGATTTCTTAGCATTTCTTAGGGTTTTATTGGGTTTTTTTATAGTTTATTAGCGTTTCTTAATGTTTCTAAGCATTTCTTAGCTTTTTCTACAATTTTATGGTTTCTTAAGGGTTTTAAGGGGTTTTTAGAGTTTTTTAGGGTTTTTTTTGTTTCTTAGGGTTTCTTAGGGCTTCTTAGCATTTTTTAGGGATTCTAAGGGTTTCTTAGCATTTATTAGCATTTGGTAGGGTTTCTTAGCACTTTTTAGTGTTTTTTAGCATCTATTTGGGTTTCATTGGGTTTTTTTAGGGTTTCTAAGCGTTTCTTAGGCTTTCTTAGCATTTCTTTGTGTTTCTTAGGGTTTCTTAAGGATTCTTAGCATTTCTTCGAATTTCTTGGCATTTACTACAGTTTCCTAGTGTTTCTTATTGTTTCTAGCATTTTATTATGGTTTCTTAGTGTTTCTTATGGTTTCTTTGCATTATTAGTGTTTCTTAGTGTTTATTAGTGTTTCTTAGCATTTCTTTGTGTTTCTTAGAGTTTTTATGGTTTCTTAGGGTTTTTTGTGAGGTTTTTTGGGTTTTTTTAGGGTTTAGTGTTTATTAGCTTTTCTTAGGGCTTCTTGGGGGAATTATTAGGGTTCATTAGCATTTTTTGGCGTTTGCTAGGGTTTCATAGGCTTTTTTAGCATTTCTTTTGGGTTTCTTAAGGGTTCTTAGCATTTCTTAGGTGTTTCCTAGCATTTTTTGTCGTTTCTATGGGTTTCCTAGGGTTTATTATAGTTTCTTAGATTTGCATTCATTTTTTTAGGGTTTCTAAGCATTTATTTGGCTTTCTTAGTATTTCTTTTGGTTTCTGAGGGTTTCTTAGCATTTTTAGCATTTATTGGGGTTTCTTAGGGATTCTTAGCATCTTTTAGTGTTTTTTTAGCGTTTCTTAGTGTTTCATAGGGTCTCTAAGCATTTCTTAGGCTTTCTTAGTGTTTCTTTGGGTTTCTTAAGGGTTCTTAGCATTTCTTAGGGGTTTCTTATGATTTCATAGCGTTTCTTAGGCTTTCTTAGTGTTTTTTTGGGTTTCTTAAGGGTTCTTAGCATTTCTTAGTGGTTTCTTAGGATTTCATAGCGTTTCTTAGGGTTTCTTAGTATTTATTAGGGTTTCCAAGCATTTCTTGTCGTTAGTTAGGGTTACCTAGGGTTTATTAGCATTTCTTAGGGTTTCATAGGTTTTATTAGCAATTCTTAGCATTTTTTTTGTTTATTGTGGTTTCTAAGTGTTTTTAGGATTTCTTAGCTTTTCTTAGGGTTTCTTCGAGTTTTATAGGGTTTTTTTAGTTTTTCTTAGCGTTTTTATAGGCTTTCTTAGAGTTTCTTAGTGTTTCTTAGGGTTTCCTAGCATTTATTAGTGTTTCTTAGGGTTTATTAGCGTTTCTTAGAGTTTTTAAGGCTTCTTAGGGTTTTTAAAGAGATTTTTTTTATTTGTTTTAGTGTTTCATAGCATTTCTTAGGGCTTCTTAAAGCTTTTTGGGCCTTCAGAAGAATTATTAGGGTTTCTTAGCATTTCTTAGCGTTTGGTAGGGTTTCTTAGCACTTTTTAGTGTTTATTAGCTTTCCCTAGGGCTTCTTAGAAATTATTATGGTTTCTTAGTATTTCTTAGCATTTGGTAGGATTTCTTAGCACTTTTTAGTGTTTTTTGGCATTTCTTATTGTTTCATAGGTTTTTCTAGAATTTTATAAGCATTTCTTAGTCTTTCTTAAGGGTTCTTAGTGTTTCTTAGGGTTCTTAGCGTTTCTTAGGGTGTTTTAGGATTTCTTAGCTTTTCTTCACGTTTACTAGGGTTTCCTAGTGTTTCTTACCGTTTCTAAGGGCTTCCTAGTAATTTTTAGGGATTATTAGTGTTTCTTAGGTTTTCATAGGGTTTCTTAGCGATTCCTAACATTTTTTTAGCGTTTCTTAGGGTTTCAAAGGGTTCTTTAACGATTCTTAACATTTTTTAGTGTTTCTTGGGGTTTCTTAGTATTTTTTAGGGTTTATTAGTGTTACTTTGCGTTTCTTATAGTTTCTTAGCATTTCTTAGGATTTTATAGGGTTTCTTAGCATTTTTTAGGGTTTTATAGGGGTTTCATAGCGTTTATTAGGGTTTTATAGGGTTTCTAAGAGTTTCTTAGCTTTTCTTAGGATTCCTTTCTTAGCGTTTCTTAGGATTTCTTAGTGGTTTTTTAGCGTTTCTTAGCATTTACTTTAGTTTCTAGCGTTTCTTACCTTTTCTTAGGGTTTATAACGGTTTACAAGTATTTCTTAGGGTTTCTGAGCATTTTTTAGTGATTCTTATCATTTTAAGTGTTTCTTAATATTTTTTAGGGTTTCTTAGCATTACTTAACGCTTCGTAAGTTTCATAGGGTTTCTTAGGGTTTCTTTGAGTTTCTTAGCGTTTCTTACGGTTCCTTAAGGGTTCTTAGCGTTTTTAGGGTTTTTTAAGATTTCTTAGGTTTTTTAGTGTTTCTTAGGGTTTCTTACCGTTTCTTAGGTTTATTAGGTTTTATTAATGTTTCTTAGAGTTTCATAGGATTTCTTAGCGTTTCTTAGCAATTCATATCATTTTTTTAGTTTCTTAGCATTTTTTAAGGTTTTTAAGGTTTTAGGGGTTTTTTGCCTTTCCTATGGTTTCTTAGGGCTTCTTAGCATTTCTTAGGGATTCTCATGGTTTCCTAGCATTTCTTAGCCTTTGGTAGGGTTTCTTAGCACTTTTTAGTGTTTTTAGCGTTTTTTATGATTTCATAGGGTTTTCTATGAAACCCTAAGAAACAATAAAAAAAATGCTAAGGATCGATATGAAAACCTAATAAACCCTAATAAAAGCTTAAAAACGTAAGAAACGCTATGAAACCCTAGTGAACGCAAAGAAATGCTAAGAAACCCTAAGAAATCCTAAGAAACCCTAAGAAACGCTAAGAACCCTTAAGAAACCCTAACGTATGAAAACCCTATGAAAACCATAAGAAACATTAAGAAACATTAAGAAACCCTAAGAAATGCTACGAAACCCTAAGAAACACTATGAAACTCTAAAAAAAACCCTATGAAAACCATAAGAAACATTAAAAAATGCTAAGGAAACCATAAGAATCCCTAAAAAATGCTAAGAAGCCCCAAGAAGATCGAAGAAACCCTAAGAAATACAAAACAAATCGTAAAAAACCCAAATAAACGCTAAGAAACACTAAGAAATGTAAAGAAACGTTAAGTAACCCTAAAAAACACTAAGAAACCCCAAGAAACTATAATAAATGCTAAGAATCTTTAAGAAATGATAAAAAAAAACCCTATGAAACCCTAAAAAACGCTAATAAACTCGAATAAACCCTAAGAAACGGTAAGAAACGCTAGGAAACCCTAGTAAATGCTAAGAAATAGTATGAAACCCTAAGAAAACCAAAGAAAAGCTAAGAAACTCCAAGAAACACTAGAAACCCTAAAAAACACTAATAAATGCTAAGAAACCCAAAGAAATGCTAAAAAAACTCTATAAAACCCTAAGAAACGATAAGAAATGCTATAAAACCCTAAAAAAACCTAAGAAATTCTAAAAAACTATAATAAACGATAAGTAACGCTAAGAAACCCTAGAAACCATTAAAAACCCAAGAAACGCTAAAAAAGCTAAGAAATGCTAAGAAACCCTATGAAACGCTAATAAACCCTAACGTATGGTAAGAAACCCTTTAAAACCCTATAAAATGCTAAAAAACCCTTAGAAGCACTAATAAACCCTTAGAAATGCTAAGAAACTATAAGAAACGCTAAGAAACCCTAAGAAACACTATGAAACCCCAAGAAACACATAGAAAATGCTATGAATTGCTAAGAAACCCTATGAAATGCTAATAAACCCTAACGTATGGTAAGAAACTCTAAGAAATCCTTTAAAACCCTATAAAACGCTAAAAAACCCTAAGAAACCCTATAAAACACTAAGAAACACTAATAAACCCTTAGAAATGCTAAGAAACTATAAGAAACGCTAAGAAACCCTAAGAAACACTATGAAACCCCAAGAAACACATAGAAAATCCTATGAATTTCTAAGAGTTTCTTAGCTTTTCTTAGGATTCCTTTCTTAGCGTTTCTTAGGATTTCTTGGGGTTTTTTAGCGTTTCTTAGCATTTACTTTAGTTTCCTAGCGTTTCTTACCTTTTCTTAGGGTTTATAACGGTTTACAAGTATTTCTTAGGGTTTCATAGGGTTTCTGAGCATTTTTTAGTGATTCTTATCATTTTAAGTGCTTCTTAATATTTTTTAGGGTTTCTTAGCATTACTTAACGCTTCGTAAAGTTTCATAGGGTTTCATTAGGGTTTCTTAGCGTTTCTTAGGGTTTCTTTGAGTTTCTTAGCGTTTTCTTACAGTTCCTTAAGGGTTCTTAAAGTTTTTTAGGGTTTTTTAAGATTTCTTAGGTTTTTTAGTGTTTCTTAGGGTTTCTTACCGTTTCTTAGGTTTATTAGGTTTTATTAATGTTTCTTAGAGTTTCATAGGATTTCTTAGCGTTTCTTATCGATTCATAGCATTTTTTTAGTTTCTTAGCATTTTTTTAAGGTTATTAGGGTTTTTAGGGGTTTTTTGCCTTTCCTATGGTTTCTTAGGGCTTCTTAGCATTTCTTAGGGATTCTCATGGTTTCTTAGCATTTCTTAGCCTTTGGTAGGGGTTTCTTAGCACTTTTTAGTGTTTTTAGCATTTTTTATGATTTCATAGGGTTTTTTTAAAGTTTTATGCGTTTCTTAGGCTTTCCAAGCGTTTCTTTGGGTTTATTAGGATTTCTTAAGTGTTCTTTGTGTTTCTTAGGGTTTCTTAGGACTTCTTTGTATCTCATAGCATTTCTTAGCGTTCACTAAGGTTTCCTAGCATTTCTTACAATTTTTAATGGTTTATTTGGGTTTATTAGCGTTTCTTAGGGATTCATAGGGTTTCTTAGCATTTTTTAGGGTTTCTTAGTGTTTCTTAGCATTGTTTTAGCGTTTCTTGTGTTTCTTAATATTTTTTTAGGGTTTCTTAGCATTTCTTATAGTTTTATTGGGGTTTTTTTAGAGTTTCATAGTGTTTCTTAGGGTTTCGTAGCATTTCTTAGGGTTTCTTAGCATTTGTTAGCGATTCTTAGAGTTTTTTTTATGTTTTTAGGGTTTTTTAAGGGGTTTTTAGTGTTTTTAGGGTTTCTTTGCATTTCTTAGGGCTTCTTAGACCATCTTAGCATTTCTTAGGAATTCTTACGGTTTTTTTATCATTTCTTTGCTTTTGGTAGGGTTTCTTTGTACTTTTTATAGTTTTTTAGCGTTCTTAGGACTTCATTGGGTTTTTTAGGGTTTCTAAGCATTTCTTAGGCTTTCTTAGCATTTCTTTGAGTTTCTTAAGGGTTCTTAGGATTTCTTATTATTTCTTACCATTCACTGGGGTTTCCTAGCGTTTCTTACCATGTCTAAGGGTTTATTAGCCTTTCTTAGGGTTTCATAGCGATTCTTAGCGTTTTTTTAGCATTTCTTGGGTATTCTTAGTGTTTTTTAGGGTTGCTTAGCCTTACTTAGCATTTCTTAGGGTTTTATAGTGTTTCTAAGGATTTCTTCGCATTTTATAGGGTTTCTTCAAGTTTCTTAGCATTTCTTAGGGTTTCCTAAGGGTTCTTTGCATTTCTTAGGGTTTCATAGCAATTCTTAGTATTTTTAGCATTTCCTGGGGTTTCTTAGTGTTTTTAGGGTTTCTTAGCATTTCTTAGGATTTCTCAGCATTTCATAGGGTTTTATAGTGTTTCTTAGCGTTTCTTAGAGTTTTATAGGGTTTCTTAGATTTTCTTAGCATTTCTTAGGGTTCCTTAAGGGTTCTTAGCATTTCTTATAGTTTTTGTGGATTTCTTAGGGCTTCTTAGCGTTTGTTAGGGTTTCTTACCATTTCTTAGGTTTTATTAGCATTTCTTAGATTTTCATAGGGTTTCTTAGCGATTCTTAGCATTTTTTAGCGTTTCTTTGGTTAAAATATTTTTTAGGGTTTATTAGCGTTTCTTTGATTTTCATAGGGTTTCTTAGCGAATTCTTAGCATTTTTTAGCACTTCTTGGTTTTTTAATGTTTTTTAGGTTTCTTAGAGTTACTTAGCATTTCTTGTAGTTTCTTAGCATTTCTTTGGGTTACTTAGCGTTTCTTAGGGTTTTATAGGGTTTCTATTGTGAGTTCGACTAAAGAGAATACGAGCTCACAAGTCCAAACAACTGAACCTTGTAAGGTGTTGTGTACTTGTGTCGTGAAAGTCTTGGGGTCTTGCTATATTTGGTGTAAGGTGTTGTTAGTATATTGAAGAGGTTCGCATCAGTTTCTTAGCGTTTCTTAGAGTTTCTTAGAGTTTCTTTTGGTTTCTTAGAGTTTCTTAGGGTTTTTTAGCATTTCTTAGAGTTTACTAGGGTTTCCATTTCTTAGGGTTTCATAGAGTTTCTTAGCAATTATTAGCATTTGTTTAGCATTTATTGGGATTTCTTAGTGTTTTTCAGGGTTTCTCAGCATTTCTTAGAGTTTTATAGGTTTTCTTAGTGTTTCTTAGGGTTTTATAGGGTTTCTTAGAGTTTATTAGTGTTTATTATGGTTCCTTAAGGGTTCTTAGCGTTTCTTAGGGTCTCTTAGCATTTTTTTAGGGTTTACTAGGGTTTCCTAGTGTTTCTTACTATTAATTAGGTTTTCCTAGGGTTTATTAGCATTTCTTGGGGTTTCATAAGGTTTCTTACCATTTATTAGCGATTCTTAGCATTTTTTTTTCATTTCTCAGTGTTTTTTAGGGTTTCTTAACGTTACTTAGCATTTCTTAGGGTTTTATAGGGTTTCTTAGAGCTTCTTAGCCTTTCTTAGTGTTTCTTAGGGTTTCTTAGAGTTTATTAGTGTTTCTTAGCTTTTCTTAGCGTTTCTTAGTGTTTCTTAGTGCTTCTTAGCATTCCTTATAGTTTCTTAGCATTTCTTAGGGGTTCTCAACATTTCTTATGGGTTTGAAGGGTTTCTTAGCATTTCGTAGTGCTTTATAGGTTTCTTAGCATTTCTTAGGATTTTATAGGATTTCATAGAGTTTCTTAGCGTTTCTTACAGTTCTTTGATGGTTCTTAGCATTTCTTAGGATTTCTTAGGGTTTCTTATCATTTCTTAGGATTTTTTAGCTTTAACTTAGGGTTTATTAGCATTTCTCATAGGGTTTCATAGCGATTCTTAGTATTTGTTTAGCATTTCTTAGTATTTTTTAGGGTTTCT